>JASCZW010001847.1:32500-222006 GCA_034211315.2 Aedes japonicus | reverse complement strand
CGGGCTTTGTGGAGACCATTCCAGCGGTTTGATCCGACAAGACCGGAAGAAAGACCTGTCTCGCAGATGCTGAGTAGAATCTGCCAGTCGTCTATCCTATCGATTTTCCACAATGCTTCACTCCACCCACGACTTTCACACCCAGACCACTCACACATTTCCCCCTCCTCCATGCTTCATCGTACCTGGATGTGGCGCTCCTGAAGCTCCTCTCCCGATCTGCATCAAACACGAACCCGCCGCTTTCAGTTAAACAGCTCTGAATTTTGATTCGTCCGTCCAGAGAACCGTTTTCCAGAACTCCCAGGGGCATCGTATTGCCCTCGCCAAGCTTACAGCCGTTTGGCTTTGTTTGCCTTGCCGATAAATGGGCGCTTCCAGGCAAGTTTGCTATTCAACCCCTGTGCTACGAGACGGCGACGAACAGTTCGACCGGAAACTGATGACTGAAGGGTTTCCTGGATCTCGCCGGACAGTTACCTTCGGGTTCTTCTTGACTTTGCGCATGATCTTGGTGTCCGTTCTCGCATCCGTTTCCGCTTCCTGCCTCTGCCAGGGCGATCCACCACTGATCCAAACGTTTTAAGCTTCAGAAGAATTTTGCCAACCGCTGCCTTACTGATACTGTACTTCTTAGCGACAGCCTGGTGCGATTCACCGTTTTGCACATCACGAAACGACCAATTTTCGGATACACAAGGGAATTGCTTTCGAAAGCACTGCGTTCTCCATTTTTTAGTTGAATCAAATGCGATCACGTATACAAATGCACCAGGTTGAGCAGTTTGCTTCAAAACATGTCAAAATATCAAAACATAAACAATCAAGGGTCTTCCAATGGAAACTTATCGAAAACATATCGATTTTTGATATGGGCACTTTATTTTGTCACTGTTTTTTTTTTCAACACAAATTGATTTTTTTTTCTTTAAGTAAAACTCCTTTTTTTTCAGAATTCCATAAGTGAAACTTAAAAAGAATATAAAAAATAAAATAAGAAAAAAACTACACTGTGTTTACTTTAATTTGAACCAAGCAAATGAGAGAAATTGAAAAAAAACGAGGTGGGCGCTTTAGTTTGCCTATCAGTGTAACTGTTTTTCGAATTTTTGTGTGTATATAAGTTGTATCGAAAATAAGTTATTCGCATATTATTATTTATCATATAAAAACATATGTTGTTTTCAAACAAATGGATGACTCTTTATTGTACGGGATTGGAACTTGCACATTGTGAAGTCTGGATGAATTTACGTTTTTTTTCTATCGAACACTTTCCATCAACTTCCAGACAAGTGTTCCATCACATTTTTGGATGCCTTAACCCAATGTTTTTTTAACTCTTTCATATTTTCAGCTTCTTTACCAGACTTTTTGAAGACCCTCTTAACAATCACCCAAAAGCGTTTGATGGGCCAGAACCTGAGGCAATTAGGCGGATTGACGGGTATTCTGCTTCTTCCTGTCAGCTCATCCAAAGAACAGTGTTCCCAATCTTGGTTTTGATAGCTTTTACACTCGCGGGAAGAATTCCATAGCACTGCGAGAATTGTTGCATACACACCAAGAATTTGTGAATTTTACACTAGTCGTAATTCATGTTTTGTAAAAATTCGGGGAACGTAAACAAAGATTTCGTGTAAATTTTTGTCTCCTGAAACTGACACAAGCAGTGACGGCGAAAGCAGTGTTTGATTGAATTTATTTTCTCATTTCTTTCGACTCATTTTATGTACTAAAAACGCGTACATGTGTCGGTCTCAGGGGACAGAAATTTACATGATATTTTGGTAGTGTGTAGTTACATCCTTCTCACCTAGCCATGTGCCCAAAGCTTAATTTTCACGTCTTTTCAATGCGCGACATTCTGAAAACGAAGAACTTAAACCGTGAAAACAAGTAAACAAATGAATGATGACAGATAAATGCACAACATGCTATGATGAACACAATAAAACCATCACAAATACACCCTTGCAACACAAATGTTCGTGGATCAAGCGGGGAGTCACTCAGCACAATATCTCTTGTTCATTTTTTTTTCAGTGTGCCTCTAAGCGTTTCGATGAGCCCTGCTGTTGTGATAGTGTTGATTAATGAGTGCCCATCAGGGGTGGATCGCTCAGCAGCTTTTCTCATGTGATTTTTATCTTAGTGTGTCTGCAAGCGTTGCAATGTTCTCGTGTTCTCGTATGATGCCGAACGTGCCGATGTGTTGAGAGTCGAAATTTTTATTTTAACGTAGGACTACGTTTCTCTTTTCCAGACTGGGTGTCATATCAAAATTTTGAATAATGAGAGCGTTACACTAACGTGAAAAGTTTTTGATCGCTAATAACTCTCCTTCAACTAAATAAATTCAACTAAAATCTACACAATGTTTGCATTAGTGTTACATTTTTGTGTTATAAGTATAAGTAGTTCATTTTTTCTTTAAAATGATCTACTTTTGTTCCCATACAAATCTCCGTATGAATAGGATGAAAATATGTTTTTCCCTTTCCGGGTCCTCAAAAACGGGTAACAAATGGTTCAAATTGTCTTCTTCTTTTATTTCATTAAGTTTCATTCCATGATGAAAACAAAAATAGCTACATCCTTCAGCTGCAAAAATATTATGTTTTGTTGCCAGTGTCTGATTTAATAACTGAGGCTCGTCTCTTCTTTAGAATTATGCTTCGTACGGTATTTTCTTGACTCTCTTCATTCAAATGATTTCAGTTTTCGACACAAGCTCTCAGGTGGTGGTTCGAACAGTGTGGAGGAAAATTTATAAGAAGGGACAGGCCCAATGCAAAATTATAGAACTATTGTATTAACATTTTAACTAACCATATATGTAAATTAGATGATATAATTATTATTATGAACCAACGCGGTCCTACGTCAACCTTGCGGTTATATCCCTGATATAACTCACCACTATTTTTTTTGCTGTTCTTGGCAACCAACAACCCATATTGGCAAGGTTGCTGGTTTCTTTTTTCTATAAGTTCAATTGCAAATGTGTGGTATAGATTGAAAATCGAAGTTCAGCAGTTATGTAACAAGTTCGTCAAATGTGTAAGACATCATGGCTGGCACAGTGTTCTAAGTGACATACCCTTGACGTGGATAGTTTATTTTCGATACATTTCTTACAATTTGACACCATTAGTATTATGCCAGAAATCTATTTGCACCAATCCTTTTAGTTACCATTGAATGCAGCTTTAATCCGGGTGCTAGAAAGTGATAACGTTATAGCAGATCCAGCCACGTATTTTAGAACGGCTGGAGAGTCACGCCTATTCCGAGGTCACTTTTAAATACAATAAACTCCACATGTAAAATTTACTGATATCATTTGGATAAGTACACACTTCGAAAAATGGGGAAATTTGATATGGCAACACCAGGCGCCTAAACAGTATTATTAGAAAATAGATTTTTATAATACATTTGTTATCAGATAGACCTAACCAAAGGACGCCTCTAAGATAACACTAGCTTGTTCAGTCGTAATATTTTCGGATTTGGCCACAATATTTTTCTTACAGATCCATTTGGCTGCTACTGGGGATTGTTTCAAGGGGTAGCGTTCTGGTAGCGAAAAAATGGACTTTTTCGGATGGTGATAAATAAAAAGCTAAAACAGATAATAACTTTGATAGAAGTGGTAGGCCCATGGAAGGTAATTATTTAAGCTACTTGCAAAAACAATTCTACGTCTTTGCGAGCGGCCTTCCGGAAGTTAACCGGAACATTCGCCATAGCGGACGAAAACATGCGTGCAGGCATGTTTTTGAGTTCTTTCTTCTTTCAATTTATCAATTCCTCCTCATCTTCCTAGATCTTACGCTTCAGGTTGGCCCAGAAATTATCGATGGGACGCAGCTGGGTGACGTTGGGCGGGTTCGCTGACTTGGGTACCACATCGATATTCAGCCACTCCATCTCCTTCAACGATCGCTTCGTAGTGGGCCGACGCCAGATCCAGCCAGAACACCGCGTCTTCCCCCTGTGGACGCGACTTCCGCTTCCTGACATGTATGTTCATGTTCGCCAGGTACTATTTCACTGTATGGGCGGTTGAACCGACCTCCTGGCCAGCCGCACGCAGCGATGTAGCCACTTTTCCCTCGGTCTTCCCTTTCAACATCCTTTGGAGCTTCTTGTCACTCAGGGTTGTCGGCCGTCCGGAACCAGGTTTTCTTTCGATGCTCTGAATGTTGTTCAATAGTGCTAAGATGTTGTAGATGCCGGAAAGGGCGTATTAGGCGTCCACAAAGTGCCGCACGATGTCTTTTTCGACGTGGAGGGGTGCCGTTCTTTGAACGCGCACAATTCTGAACGAGAGTTGCTTCCACTGTGTTTGCCATCGCGGTTAGAGTTCGACTGATATAGCTGTCAAATTTTGTCTACTAACTCACGAGTTACTATGATTGATGCTACATGGGTAGTTTCTGACAATGTGGATGAAGGTCTGACGAGTTCTAACTACACCCAGAATAGTACAGCAATAGTATTGTGGTTTCACGTGATTCTATTTCAACTATTGCTATGGATTGTGTGCGTGAGGTAGTGGAGTGTATTCATGCATTTTGGTTTCATGAATAATTTCTCTATAATGTTCTCTCCCAGTAGCTTTTTAACAAAAATCTTACTATCGTTAGTCATAAGCGAAGGAACGTGCTTCTGCCCTTACGCTGCTCATTAGTCTCTGCACAGAAATGCCACAAATTTTGAATACGGTGTTGCAAAAATCCAATTCTGACAAACAAACTCCAGCATGTAAACAAGGCTTTGAAAATCAGCTGTCTTATGTCATCCGGTTTCAAGCAGTTTCGTGTAGAAATTATGCTTATCAATGTGAGTGCAATCTGTCGCTGGCACATACTTGCATGGCATTATTTATTTCATAAAATGATTTGAGGATCAAAATGAACAACATTGTTGAGTGAGAGGTTGCAGTCCGAGTCCACATATAATAGATACTCAATAACACCAAGGATTTGTCGATATGATTCCGACTGTGGCCGACTGCGTGATGGTTCTCGGTGTTATTCAATCTACCGTAAAGCCTGTCCACGGACACATTTATCTCTGTGTAGTTATTCAATTATTCCACGGATCTCTCCAATTTATTTCATGGTTCAACACGTTAACATTCTTGATACATTCAGTAAAATGGCGTCGAATCAAGTAGAAGTACTCAAACACATTTTGTACGAACGGCAGCAAAGTCCGAATTAATCGGTACGCGATCTTGCCAAGAAACTAAAACTTCCGAAATGTACCGAGTTTTGTATTTGAAAATCATTTGACTAGCGCTTAACTTCGGATCGGAAAGTTGAATGTGGAGCAAATCAAAAAGTATGCTCCCGACAAATGGACAAGAAGGTGGTAACTATTATTGAGAAAAATACCAATCTTTCTGTGAGAAATGTGGCTCGCAAAGTTGGGAAGTCAAAATAGTACTTACAAAAAGTGAAGCAGAGGCAAGGACTGAAGGTGTACAAAGTGAAAAAGGTGCCCAACCGTGATGGCAAACAAAATTCCTTTGGGTCTGGCTTTTTATAATGCAATGCAAACGAACGCCGTTGCCGAGAACTTCCGGATAAAGAAGGTGTCCAAATTCCCGAAGAAATGTTTGATTTGGCAGGCCATATGTAGTTGTGGTCGAAAAACTAAGAGTTTCGTCTCTATCGGCACTATCAATAAGGATGGATACGACAAAGGTTGCTACCGTTTATCAGTACCCACGACTCTTCAGCTCTGTTTTGGCCTGTTTTGGCCTCTTGTCACTATGCGAAATCCTTCCTGGAACGGTATAAGGTACAAGAGGTCAAATACGTGCCAAAAACAGTCTATCCACCAAACCGTGGAGAATCGTAACGGTGGGCGAATCTGAGGATACCGTACGGGGAACCTGATGGCGGGTGTACCACAGAAAGTTCGAGAATTTTACAGAAAGAAGGATTAACTCTATTATTGTAAAATAAACAATAGGATTGGTTTTATTATGTATAAAGTTTTTTGCTGCTATTATTTTGGTGTCCGAAATTTAACGCGGACAGGCTTTATGTTTATCTATTTTTGACAGCTTTAGAAAAAAATTCCAAAATTTTTGTTGCCATCCGCTGAAATAGCAATGCAAACTGTAAATTATTTTGAACGTTATTTAGTAGGTTATTCACTGTTTTGAATATGGTTGATCGATGTGTTCAAAGATAAGGATTCTGGACCAATCAATGGATCAACAATCTATATCTTAGATTTTTTTTTTAAATATCAGTGCATTTTTCTCGAGCAAGTATTTAGAATACAGAATAGAACACATTAAGAGCAAAATCACATCATTTTGTCATAATTCAATTCACCTACGCTCGGGTATTCTTTGCAGCTCATCGGCATCGGGAGCTCCGTGTTCCGCGCTTATTGTAATTAAATCAAACGTAAAGCATAGTAGCATAATGTTGGCTAGGTTCTGCAGATGACGACGCGGTGGCTGAAAATGGGGGTGTATTCGATTGTGGAGCTTGTGCTGTGAAATTGCAACTAATTAAACTCGGAAAACAAAACAACTTAGAGCCCGGAAGGCTCCGGGTGAATATCCGGGTGGAGAATGCACATTTGAACTCCTGTTTTGGCTAATGAGCTTATTGTTTTGTTTCGTTCAATTACAGCCATGCTAGTTCGGCGAACGATTGCAATCACGGGAAATGCTGAATATTATGGGAAAATAATTGTTATTGTCTCACTGTTGGTTAAAAGCACAACGATAATGATTACATGCCAAAGCTTATGGTGCTCAAAAGAATGAGATACCAGATGAGTGTCAGTTCACGGAAGAATGAGAACATCGTACGCAGAACTTATTCAGGCCAACTTATTGACAGCAGCCAGCGTGTGTAAGAGAGGTGCGTTTGTTTGGTTAAGAGTATGACCTTGAATGCTTTTGGATGGCATCTAACCGGTGCGGCACGATTGCAGTAACAGTAACATTGAGGTTTGGGAGAAACAGCTGTGGAATGAACGTTAAACGTTCATCGATGAAGCAGTTGCTCAATTCTCAGAGCGAATGACCAACACTGATAGTTTTTTTTTCGAATAAAATAGCTTAGAAGCCGTTGAGTTTCACCGGCTTGGTAATTTTTTCCCATTCATCCTGGTTATTTCAACGAAGCACTGTGCGCACATGCGCATTTGAAACGCCACAGTCAAGAGAATTCAACTTCGGCTATGTTGCGATTGCGAATGGTAGCACTGCTGTTCAGTACATTAATTTATGCTACTGCAGTGAGACGCTTTTCTGTGGAGCTGCTGATGGCAACCCAACGAGATTTTATTTACGAGTGGATTGTTGTTCAACATGTTCGGAATGTACGTTGGGATTTGGAAATTTTTCGATTATCCTGAGTACATTTGATGCTAGAATTCCGTATGCATTAAGACATCATTGCAATCATTTTTAAACTATTTCTCATATGTCGACGGGATGCTTTTTGCTTATCTTTTCGGTACAAGGTTGAGCAAATCGAAAAAATCAGGCCATGTTGTGTTGACTTCCCAGAACGAGACTGTTACTTTCATATTCCATGGACTTTTTCATTAAAGATTGAGTAATTTTCACAAGCGGATCGTTTCGCTTGTTAAAGCAAAATTGGGGCAAATAGAATAACAGCTTCCATTTAAAGTGGTCTGTTCAGGAATAGACAAATGGTATTCGATTACTTGAGCTTATTTGGTTCTTACTGGGTATTTTTTCGCCAGGACATCACAGGGGCAGTTCGAACATTTTTGCGGTGTGTATTTAGCAAGGGAGGTTTTCCCAGAAACTTATGCAATTCGTGTTTCATGCGAGTTCTTCACGTTTCGTCTTTCATCTGCACTCCACCGAAGATTGTGTACAACACGTTCCGTTCGAAGACACCAAGGGTTCGTTGGTCCTCCATTAGTAATTCCCAAGTTTCGTGGCCGTAGAGGACTACCGCTCTAATTGATGTCCTGTAGAAGGTCAACTTTGTAGTTCGGCGTCTTTTGAAGTCCAAAGTAGACACGATTGCCAGCCGTAATGTGCCCTTGTATCTCTCTGCTGGTGTCGTTAACGGATGTCTCTAATGATCACAGATACAATAATTCGGCTACCGCCTCGAGCCCTTTTGATTCATTGTTTTTGTTATCAGTTTTGAATTGAGCGTTGATGCATCCGAAATTGGGTAAATGCTGTTTGAATCAGACTAGCACCAGCCAGACTTTGTTCATGAATTTTGGGCAACTCAAGTTAAATGCGAGAGAGCACTAAGGAGGAGACTTTTATTTTGCAGTTTATTGTTTATGATCCAGACACAAAAATCATCGATGTAAAAAAATCGCTAGTATTAACTCATGCTGATTATATTAAAAGCCAAATTTTGCTGTCATAATTGAATGTAACAGGTATACAGTTATGTATAAATGCAAGCTCTACGCATGATCAACCGATCACGGACTAAATGCAGAGACAGCAGGGGATTTTTTTTAAATTATCGTACAGGTTTGGGCCGAAGGGTCTCAGATTGTTACGAATCCTAGTCCACGCGATGGGTGCATATATGAATAAAAAATTCAGGGTGGCCAATTTTCCTGAAAAACGCCAATTGATGTTTTCAGATTTTTTCGAACATCTTTAACTTTAAAAATTCACAACTGAAGAACGATTAATCGTAGAACAATTTTTTTTCTTTAAACTACAATAAAATTTTCTCAAAAATCTAAATATAATCTCTAAAAAAATGCCTAGATATGCTGTTGAGCCTTTAAAAACGAACTCATTTTAAAAGCGAGCTACCTAGCGGCCACCAATCGAATGGGAAACAAACCGAGAAGCCATTTGAGAAACGTACGAGCAAACAAGAAGATGACAGTTTTAGGAAATTTTTCATATTTGTAGGAAGACGAGTGACGAGCTCATAGTTTTCCAAGCATTATGAAGCTTATTAATTATAAACAAGATATTTTATTTTTATTTTTCATGAGTCAGAAAATGGTTTTCCGGCTTTTCCAAGCAATTTTGCTTCTCTGTGGAAAGTTTGTAGGCGAGCTGGCAACCCTGATTTTTTTTAAATATTGTTTTTTCCTCTTATATCTATTAACCCTACGCGTAGGTAAAAGTTTGATAACAATTTGAGACCCTGGGCCAAAGCTGTACGATAGCAAAACAAAACCCTACACACTTAGATTTTTTTACAGAAATCTGTAAAATTTTACCAAATTCTCAACAGCTGAACGTTCGGTAATCCAATTCAACGAATTTCGGTGAAATTTTAACGAAATCCGGTAAATTTTTTAAAGATAACTGTTAAATTTCACCGAAATCCGTTAAATTGTGTAACCAAACGTTCAACTATTGAGAATTCGGTAAAAATTTACAGATTTCTGTAAAAAATTATAAGTCTGTATGTTTGAACGAAAACGAGTGACAGGCCCACAGGTTTCCGAGCATTACTCAAAAAGAAAAAAAGCCCATCGCCAAAATTTCATCAATGTAAGCTTATGAATTAATAATCAAGAATATATTTCTTTGAAAATTTTCATGCCTCAGAAAATATTTTTTCCGGCTTTTCTAAAAAATCCCTTCACTGTGAAAAATTTTGTAGGACATTTTTTGAAAATTATATTGTTTTCCAAATGTTTGAGAAAATTTCTTAATAAATTTGAGAAAAAAACTTGATCTACGATAAATAGTTCTTGAGTTATGAATTTCCGATGTTAGTGATGTTCTGGGAAATCAAAAAACTTCAATTGACCTTTGCCAGAAAAATTGGCAACCCTAATTTTTTTTTATTATTTTTTGTATTAATAATGCTGAACCTTACGGGGCTGCAAAATGGTGAGTCGACAACTGTGATGGAGCGTGCGTCCCCGCAACATAGCTCTGGTCCTCACAAGTTCCTACCTCATGCTTCCACGGGTCAACAGATGACAAAGACCGCCAGCTAAGGGTTGCGTACTTAGCTGCTAGTGCAGCCTGGGCACTGTTGTCCTTCTGACTTCAGCTAGATTGAGGAGGTGCGTGCCGAGCGTCTGTCCACCAAGGAAGTGCGGCTCAAACAGCGGCTGAGTAAGAAACGCTGTATCTCGTCAGCTATACCTTAGGAGGCAGTCCCACCAACGCAATGTAGCCAGCGCGATAAGATAGCATGCTTTTTCCTCATTTTATTGCCCACAACTATTTTATAAGGAACAGTAGAAATTTGCAATATCCTAGTACATCTACTAAAGCAAATAAAAACAAAAATAAATGTGTTAATTGAATCTAAAGTTCAGTATAGCCGTGAAATTTTCATTTGGTCTTAACTTTTTATAAATCATTTATGCTAAAAATGTCTACTGTTCCTTTAACAACTATATAACGGGAATTCCCTGGGGGGGTAGCCTAAGGCAGTCGAAGGATTTGTTGACTGGACAAGGGTTCGTGGAGTCGCCAGTCCCTTGTCATGCGAAGACACGCGGCCTTCTGGCCGTAGTCTTGCGAAGGTCCTCACTGAGATCGGCTGACCCTGCTACAAGAAGCCATCACGTAGGCTATTCTCTCAGAACAACCTGCTGAGAATAGTCCTGCAGCCATAGGTAATCCTTGCACTGATGGTGGGTTCTTATCATCACATCAAATAATCCTGAACCTTACGCGTGGACAATGTTTCGTAACAATCTGCGACCATTCGCCTCAATCTGTAGGATAATAAAATAAAATCCGCAGCGCTGGATGCACTCCTCCTTGATGCATAAAAGCAATAAACAGAACATTTTGGCAAAACAAATGGACGACCGGTATCCAGAACTAATCTTGATAACATCGGCAACTCAGATAATACCAATACAGCAATAGCCCAATCTATAGACGAGTAGGGAACTTATACTGATTTTGTGCAAAGGCATTCTCAGTATTACTTTCAAAGTGTTCAAATCGGGAATTCACGTGTCTTGTTCGTTTTAGACAGAATACTTGGAAATCAAGTAGTTTAGTAAAACCACGGGGTTTAGTAAATATGGAGATTTAAAGTCTTTTTAAAAAAAAATCTAAGATGACAAAAAAAGCAAATAAGTATACATCAGTAGGCGTTATACCTATTGTAAGACTATTGTTTCAGCCTTCCTTCTTACCATATGCCATTGTCCGAAGTTGGCTTTGCTTTTCTTCGTAAACGGTTCATCATCATTTGAACGAGCCCCGCTTGCACTAGTTTGGCTGCCAAATTTTACATTCACTTAAAAAAAAACACCTTTACGAGTGTATTAGTAAAACGATTGTTAATGGAAAACTAATGGAATTTAAATTAATACTTCTCTTGATCACTTAAAAAAACAAAAACTCTTTTCCAAACTCTCACTAGTAAACGCGAGCAAATTCCTTTAAATTCCACTAGAAAAAGTTTATCCATTGACAGATAGGCCTATTTCGTCTGCAACTTATAGATTTCTTCAGTTTTGAATGCTCGACTTAAAAAGTCTGTAAATCACAGATGAAATGGGCATATCTTTCAAAGAATTAGATTATTTAGAGGTATTTGAAGATATTTTCTCACATATACTAGCGGTAGTTTAAAAAAGTATTTCAGTTTAATCTTTTTTTTGTTTATCAAGCAAAGTGTTTGTTTTAATATTCCTAGTTGCAGCTCCTTCATTTGGCCGTAGTTTAGAAGTGTTGGCCGAATTCATCTCTTCTGGAACCACTTTAACGTCATTTATACTATACCCAAGCACCACACTACGGTCAAAACTAGTTGTAGACTGATTCCACGCCAAATCGGTCGGTCACCAAACTCAACTATCTTCGATTTTGATGAAACTTGGTACACGTCTTCGGTATGTTGAAAAAAAAAAATCCACTGGTGTTAAGATTATTTGGATTCAAGAGTAACTTTTGAGATGGGTGTATGTTTTTTTTCCAACATTTTACTTGAAAAATCGTAGTTCAAAAACTATTACATTTACAGAAAAACTTTATATGGGGGAGTTGTAGAGAACTAAAAAGCTTTGTAAAAAAAAATATACACAGAAAAAAAAAATTTTTTCATAAAGAAAAATCGAAAATAAATACTAAAAATCAAATATAAAAAAAAACATATTTTTAATATTTTTCAAATTTGTTTTGTGGAAATTTGAGAAAAAAAGACACGTTTTGAAAAAAACTCTAGGATGGACGATCTTATAATAAAAAAGTTTTCCGAAGAGCGAACTTTGCTGCATATTTCAAATTTTGGTTATTCATTATTATAAATGAAAATTAATTATACAATATGATTTTGGAGATCATTAAAAACAATAATAATTATAATGATAAATCACCTGAACGCAAACGTTTTCGAGATTTTTCGGATTTTATTTCAATAGAATGAAAAAACCTCAGAAAATTCGCTCTTTTCTTAAGTTAATCGAGATTTCCACCAGAAATGATAAATTTTCCAAGATCTTCATATTATAACGTTCACATTACTCTAATGTCCTCTTTTCTTTTGATATCAGGATGATAAGAAGACTCATTTGAAAAGAACAAGATAAATAGCACTATTGTTTTAATATTGCAATCAATATATTTATAATTGTTTTATGGCTGTATCGGTCGGGCCGCTCAGAGAATGAAGGGAGCGAATTTGCTAAAGCGATGAAAGTAACAGCGAGATAGATGTCGCAGGGGCGACAAGTGTGAAATGGACAGATGATGAAATTATGCGGAGGGTCATATAGAAAATAAAATAAAAAACCAAATTTTGCAATTTTACGACAGTGATGAGATTACACGAGCAACCCCTGGTATGAACGACTACGTTTCAGTGAGGAGTGAAGGTAAGAGGGTTCATATTCAAAGCGCCTTTTAGTTTGTTCATTAAGAGAAGCTTTCATTAAATTTCAAGAGATGCATCAAAATGCTGTTGGGTTTAGCTCTTTTGCAGCACTAAGACCAAAGCATTGCAAATTACTTGGCAGCACAGGTTCTCATAACATTTGTGTTTGCACCATTCATGAGAACATTAACTTGATGCTTCATGGTCTTAGAAAATATTCATTCGAGAATGATTATAAATTGTGTTTTGAAGAAATATTATGTAGCTCATCAACTAGAACTAAAAAATGTTACCTCCGTGAATGCGAACGATGTCCAGGCTTTTCAGATTTTGAGAGTAGTTTAACAGACAAATTAGAAAAACGTGGTTTAGTTGAAATATCTTTTGAGCAATGGATTTCAACTGATAGATGTAGTTTAGAGACACTTGTTAAACCAATTGATGAATTTATTGCTTATTTTTGTGAAAAGTTGGAACAATTAGTATCCCACGATTTTGTCAAATCTCAGCAGTCTAGTTTCTTGAGAGATTATAAAAGTTGTCTTAAAGACGGCGAAGTAATAATAATTTGTGATTTTTCTGAAAATTATTCATTTGTTTTTCAAGATGCTGTTCAAAGTAGTTATTGGAGTAATGAGCAAGCCACAATTCACCCTTTTGTCATTTATTACACGGAATCTGGAATACTTCAAAATATCAGTTTCATTGTTATCTCAGAAGTGTTGAAACATGATACGATTGCGGTGCAGGTGTATATTTCAAAACTAATAAGCTTTTTGCAAACATAAATTAAAGTAAAGAAAGCTACGTTTATGTCTGACGGGGCAGCATCCCAATATAAAAATAGGAAGAACTTTTGCAAGCCTTTGTAAGTTTAAAAGAAATACAATATTGATGCTGAATGGCATTTTTCGCAACATCCCACGGTAAGGGACCTTGCGATGCAATTGGTGGTACATTAAAACGAATGGCAAGATATGCAAGCCTTACTGTACAACATGAACACCCTATAAAAAGTGCATTAGAGTTATTCGAATGGGCGAACCAAAAAAGTGATGATTGTTTAACAAAAATGTCGTTTTGTTATGTATCACATGAAGAGAATGGAATGAAATTTACCGACAGACTAAAACGATTGCAGGTACACAAAAGTACCACTCATTCGTTCCAATTTCAGAAAA
Organism: Aedes japonicus; assembly: GCA_034211315.2. Lineage (NCBI taxonomy): Eukaryota > Metazoa > Arthropoda > Insecta > Diptera > Culicidae > Aedes > Aedes japonicus. The sequence continues at coordinate 208,016 of JASCZW010001847.1, read as the reverse complement.
CGAAGTTTTTGTAAAACTGTTTTCGAATGACGAAGAAGGCAGGATTCATAATATATATAAAAGCAATCAATAGTTTATATAATGTTCATGTAATATTATCAATGACCGAGACTAATAAATGGTATATATAAATATAAATCCAACCATAATTCATTATTTTTGTCTTATAACTTTAAGTGAAGCTTTTTCAATCGACGAGCTGTTAAGAGTAAGTGAGAGGCACATACATGTGTTTTAAAAAGGCTAAAAACACAAGAGAAACAATCGTTAGCTATTGTTGTTTTAATATCACGAGTAATTTATGAAAAGGGCGTATTTTTTGAGGTTTTGAAATTTAATTGAAAGAAAATCAGAAATATTTATTTATTTATTTATTTAAGCAAATGATGATGTCTGTGAGCCTTTGGCTCATAAAGACTGACTAGCTTAACAATTAACAAGAAATGGCTTCAAGCATATTATAATTCAAAACTAAAAACAAAAACTAATACATACAAAACTATGCGTATACTTAAACAAACTATAGAGGCTACTATAACAGACAAGATAAACATTTTTTTTTAGGTGATCGAAAATTGGTTTGAGAATAACCTACTTTTCAAACGAGATTTGAAGTTATTTACAGTGAGTGATTTTAAATCTTCGCTAAGGTTGTTATACAGAGCTGTTGCTTTATTTAACACTGCATTTTGACCGAACTTCCAGGTGTTGCTTCTACTAGTAGATAGGTTATCGCTGCTTCTGATATGATGTTGATGTCGTTCTGAAACTCTGTTCAGCACCGTGTTAGTGTGGACAGAATTTTGGAGTATTTGATGTATATGCATGCAAGCAGTTGTAGTATACACGTTCTCTACTGTCAGTAGGCGATGCTCAGTGTGAATGAACGCTGTCGATGTTCTCGGAGAGTATCCAAAAAGGTTTTTGATTGCTTTGTTCTGGATACCTTGCAGAGATTTTAATGCTGTTTATCTTTAGATTTTAATATCTTGAAAACGGTTGCGTTTACGTGGTTTTTCATTATCATCATTATTGTTTGTAATGATCTCCAAAACCATATTGTAACATCAAAATTTATTTATAAGAATGAATAACCAAAATTTGAAATATACACCAAAGTTCGTTATTTGAAAAACTTTTTTATTATAAGAGCGTCCATCCTAGAGTTTTTTTTAAAAACGTGTCTTTTTTCCTCAAATTTCCATACAACAAATTAAAAAAATATTAAAAATATGTTTTTTTAGATATTTTATTTTTAGTAAATATTTTTGATTTTTCTTGATGAAAAAAAAAAGTTTTTTCTGTGTATATTTTTTTAAGAAAGGCTTTTTAGTTCCCTACAATTCCCTTATATAAAGTTTTTCTCTAAATGTAATGGTTTTTGAACTACGATTTTTCAAGTAAAATGTTGGAAAAAACACATACGCCCATCTCAAAAGTTACTCTTGAACCCAAATTATCTTAACACCAGTGGAATTTTTTTTTTCCAACGTGCCGAACTCATGTGCCAAGTTTCATCCAAATCAATGATGATCGGGTATGATTTTTGGGATTTCCGGCACATTCTGGATGGAATCCCTCTGTAGTAGCTTGAATATGACTTAGCAAGTCATATTTATGTTATTTCAACCAAATGGCAACAAGTGTGCTACTAGGGTACCATTGCACAGTGGTTCAGAATGCGAATTTAGCTGGAAAGATACATTTTCAGCTTAAGTTTGAAGCTTTGGACATTTTGCTTTTCTACAAAGTTGTTTCTTACTATTTTATTGCTGAAATTATATTATTTGGTCAAATTGTAACCTGACTTATTTCAAGCGACGTTGCCAACGTTTGTGAATTAATTTTCCCTAGATAATTTAGGATAACGTTGATTTGTCGTGAATTTCAAAACACTCTTATAAATTAAAAGCAGCATCCTGTAGAGGAATGTTTGCTCTGTCATTATGTGTGGTTGGAAATCGTAGGACTCGTGTGATTCGTGAGAGATCAGCGTTTAAGGTCATTGTTTACAATTGGCTTTTTGGCCCTAATAATTAATTACTCGAGAAATGTTCTTATTCGGTCATTTGAGAAGGCACAGAAAAACTTATTCAATCAAAGTTGCTTAAAATTATCTAATCTACAACTTTTTAAAAAAAATGTATGCCATTATCTCTGCAAATAAAAAAGTTAGATTTTCGGTTTCTCTGAAAACAAGGACCACCCCAGTTTTCATTCACACCGGAAGAAGGGCCTTGAAACAACTTTGTTGATGACAATTTTGCTCCAAAACTTCAAAGTTAGGCTGAAAATGTAGTTTTACAGCTAAACTCGCATTCTGTACCACTATGCACTGTTAATGAAATTTGAGTAGTGGCAGCTTGTCAAACTGGCTAGAACAGGCAATCCATCTCATGCTGGTAAATTTTATGAGTTCCAAGAATATTAGGTAAAAGGTAAAATGGTAATCTCCTGGACGCTGTATTTGGAGGAAATGCCAATGCAGAACGTCCTTGGGACCATCTTTGGCGGCGTATGGAGGAGAATGATAAACCACGAGCTGACGCAGCCCTATGGCAAACACAGTATCCAGAAGGTTACTAAAGCTGGAAGGGTACAATGGGCGGGACATGTTGTAAGGATGTCGGACAACAATCGCAGAGGAGCGCAGCGAGCCAGGTGGTTAAACCAAGTGGAGCAAGACCTTGGAAGTTTGGGCATTCGAGGAACTGGAGACAAGAAGCCCTCAACCGAGTTTTATGGAGAAATATCATGTCGCATCTGTGATCCTATTAGGACGTTGGACCAGCATAAGTAAATAAGCGATTTCAGAACCCGTAGCTTCCTAGAAGGTAAGCCTTGGGCCTCCGAAAAGTAGGGTGTTGGTATCAGGTCCTGCGCGTCAAACCGTAAAAGCAATGGAAAGTCAATCATTGTAAACTCGGAACGTAGAATTATAAAACTCTCCACTTCAGTGGAAACACACGCATACTCTCGGATGTACTGAAGGTTCACGGGTTTGGCATCGTAGCTCTGTAGGAAGTGTGTTCGACGGGATTCATGGCCCGAAAGTTCAAAGGTAATCATACCATCTACCAGAGCTTCGGCAACACACGTGAGCTGGGAACAGCTTTCATCATGATAGGCAATATGCAGAGTCGCATGATCGGTTAGTGACTGATCAACGAAAGAATGCGCAGGCTGAGGATCAGGAGTCGGTTTTTAAACTTTAGCATAAGCAATGTGCACAGTCCACAGTTCGGAAAGATGATGATGACAATAACGTAATGTGCCAGTGCGGTATCACTCCCAGCACTGATAAGACCCCGTCTTCAAGCCTCAAAGCTGGCACACGCTCGCGACAAACCGCGAACCAAGGAAACACCTCACATTTACTGCAGACAAAACTCACACTTTATTATTGGTTTGTGTTCACTTTTATTCTGTCGCTATCTTCCCTTCTCTGGCTACGACCTCCCACTTTCTTAATTTATACTCCTGCTCTTGTCTTTTCATTTTTCATCGGGGTCCCTTCACCTGTCTCCTGTCCGTCAACTGTTCCTGCTGTTACTCCACTAGGGTTGAACTGCAGCTTCGGTGGATCCTCAACCTGTCCCGTGCGTCATTCAAATGTGTCGACGAACTCGAAACCTTGACAAACAACAACGGTAAGTCAGTTTATCTGGATTGATGACGCACGCAGAATAACGGGGGAAATCAGGTTGGCGAAAGGCAACTGAGCACACCCCGCGTTTGGCGGGGTTGAATCTACCTGATCATGCTGTTTCCGTAAGTATTACGGAAAAACTGTGTGGTCCTGTGGGCGCGATGGAGAATTGGGGATGGCGGTTAGATTTACTAGACAATGGTCGGGTCTGGTTCAGGGGTTTCTATTAGATGTAGTTCATAACGTGGATATACAATTGGTAGAAAATGTCTTCCAATTAAACTTCTTTCGACTACCGAGTCCTTTGCCTCGACGTTTAGCTCTTTTCGTTGATACGACCGTAGTATTTGAAGATCACAAGGCTAATGACTGTGTCTTCGTATTGCCATTGACCTCGTACCAATAGCCGATGACCCGCCGTTTGTGCCTCAAATTCTCCACGCAATGGCCCTTATGTCGCCACTCCTAAGGCGGTCCATTCATCGCTGGGGCCTTGACATCTGGCGGTTGATTGCTTAGCTCTTTCATGAGTACTTCTGATACTGGCTGCTTCGTGGTGGGGAAATTTCATCGTTCATGAACATGAAAACACTTGCTTGGTTATTTTAAAATGCATCACGAGCAACGGAAACACGCGAATCATCTTACCAATTGTTACAACAAGAACGAATTCTACGCGCAGGTCGAATGCAAGAACAATCACTACCCAAGCCACGACGTCAAGATCATTATGGTAAACCTGGTTTGTTCAAGTTGGTCAGGACGGGGAGCGAGAATTGGAAATTTCAACAATCATCAATCACCTACGACTCATTGTTTTCTCGCCTATAAGAACATGGCTTTTCGTAGCTCCTACTTCCAGCCCAGCCTCCTTTTTCCCTACACATGGAGATCACAACAGCAGATGGAATCACAAATCGACCACGTTCTTATTGTTGAGCTTTGATCAGCACCTGGTTATGGTTAAAATGCGCCCGAAAACTTTCCGTCATCAACTATGAACGGCCTCTGTATGAGCATGTATGAGATGGAGCAGCTGTGTCGTTCTTAGGAAATACAAGTTCTACCAGAGGCTCAACGCATTCCGCAAAGGCTTTGTGCCACGAGCCGAAAGGGTGGGCTTGAGGTGATTGATGGGTGGCCGTAGAACTTCAGCGAACACCTAAATGGTGCTGAGCACGTAGGCGGTGAGGGCCAAGGCAGCGAAAGCAATGTACATGAGTACGACAGAAAAGTGATAATGAAACCGCTCCTAAATTAAGGGAAATTAGGGATGCCATCCAACAGCTCAAGAGCAATAAAGCAGCTGGTAAGGGTGGTATTAAAGCTGAGCTCATCATGAAGGACCCGTAAAAGTTAACCATTCGTCAACACCGGCGGATAGTCAGAACCAGGAAGATAGATCAGCTACCGGAGAAGAGGAAGGAAGAAAGGTTTCATACGTCCCATCTACAAGAAAGGCGACAAGTTGGAGTGTGAGAACCCCGAAAGATCACTATTCTGAATGCCGCCTTGCAGGTGTGCTATCCTAGATCATCTTTCTTCGTCTATTTCCTTAAACGACTGATTTCGTAGGAAGTTATCAAGCCGGTTTCTTCAAAGGCTCCTACGCACCACCTGTTCATTGATTTCAAGGCGGCGTATGATAGTATCGATCACAAATGGAAAATGGAAAATGGAAAATCATGGACGAGAATGGCTTCCCTGGGAAGCTCACAAGAATGATTAGAGCAACCATGGACGTTGTGCAAAGCTACAGGAAAATTTCAGGCGAACAATCCAGTTTGTATGAATCTCGTCGGGTACTTCGACTAGGCGATAGACTTTCCGGTCTTTTGTTCAATATCGCCCTAGAAGGTGTCATGCGACGAGCCGGGTTTAACAGTCAGGGACAACAGATATGGATACAACTGATCGCTCTTTGCCTGAAATTTCTTGGTAGTTTTGAAAATAGGCATAGTCGGGAAAATATTGTGAAACAATATATCAGTACAATCAACGGTTGATTTGAGATTTGTGCATTACATGGTATCAGAACAACCACCGAAGCCTAGTGCGAATTAATTCAAATAGGGCAGCATTGTTTGTTTGTTTTTGTAGTCAAGTTAATACATCTTATTACATTTTATGTCTTGTGAAAAGTGACTGTTCGAGCTCAAACAGCACACGACGTGCTTGCTGTTGTTGAATAGCACCAAACACGCGTCCCCCCGAGAGCGTGTATTGTTTTTACCCATTGGAGAGCGGCTAGCATGCAAACAGCCTGGTGCTATTATTGTAGCTAAAGTGGGCAGCGTGCAATATCACCGTCGGCGCGCCCCATCTATGTACTATTGTATGATGCGGTGCGCACGACACTAACCGTACTTCGTGTCGCCTATAAAAGGGACACGGCGCCCCATATAGCTCAGTGGTGTTTTGTAATTGTAGCAATGATACGTGGTAATAAATTATCATTAACAAATTAGTCCGTTTATTCGTCTTGTCATAATCGTCTCACAGTATAGATAAATCACAACGTAGGGCCTGGTCAAGCCCTGGACGAAACACTGACAATACTCGGATTGAGCCACTGAGGATTAGCTTGGAATAAGGAAAAACTGGTTACTCAGATAAAAAGAGACATTGAATTTTCTGTGTAATCTAATGTACATAAAGGGAATGCTAGATTTGGCAGAAAATAACGCCTGAATCTAGCCTGTTGTATGAAAGATTACAACCAATTTCGTTGTATACGCCTGCTTTGGCTTAGAATTAAACGCTTGTTTATTTTTTTCTGTGTAGTCTTCATTAATGTTAGTTTTCATTTCCTATGTTAAGTTCTATAGTTTGAATTTGGTTATTACTAGGGTTGATTTCTTTGCAATGAATCCGGTTTGATAAAGGGCTGATAAAGGGACACGCCTTTGAAGAGTGCTGTCCCTCACAAAGGGTTTAAATAGCGGAAAGTTTCAATAAAACTTGATTTATTGCCAACAAAAAATACAATGACAACTGGAACAACACTGAATACTTCATCAGTTCCTAATAATGATGAAGCAACTCGACATGCATTAAACAAAGGATATGGGATATATACACAGTTCGAATAAAACCTGTAACTTTCTGTTTGACTGCATGTAACAAATGGACTTCATGACTAATAACGCAATTTTGCATGTGGTTTGAAATTGACTCGTTTTGCATTTTATCATAATGCAATTATAAGCGTTCTGTAAAATTCAAATCACATTTATTTTATATGAAATGTAAAGTTCGAAACTAATGGAATTCTCATACATCATTCCAGGTAAATTGAGGTTATTTAGCAAAATCTGCTTTGAGTTGTAACTTTCAGAAGTCATTAAATAAATAAAAGATATGCTGTATTGTTTTTTTTTGTGATTTTATTTTATTGTTATATCTGTCTCATTTTGATCGTAAATGAAAAAAAACTTAGCATTTCTATGATGGTCGATCAAACATTCGACTTGAAAAAGATGTATTACATTTCAAATAAGATTGTGTATCGCAGCGCATGCGTAAGTGTACACCTGCGCAGAGGGCCGTGTGTTGCTTCCAAATGGCACCGTCGCAGATGTTTTCGGAAAAATTTATGAAGTTTGATCACTGCTTTCAATTCAATCGAGCACTTCAACACATTTAAATTTCGATGGGCACGAACGTGTCTCAAAAAACTCTCAATGCTTTCCACGGGAAAATTACACTTCATTCTCGCATTGTTTTTTTTTTAAATAATTTACTTCGACCAACACTCTGCCGCGAAACTTTTTATAAAATGACAAGCGCTGCGCAGTGATGTTGTTTTCCGTTAAATACACGTAAACTTAAAGCATCTTTAATTGAAAAATCAATTTGTAGCCTAAAATTATATAACGTGTGAATTAAACGTGAGCTGCAGCAACAAAATCTAATCACAATGAATGGATCTTTAAGGCTTAAATAATGCGACTTTTATTAACGTTTAAGTAAATTGAAGATTATAGTAGATTAGGAATTAGGTTAATATTTTTTACAGCACTTTGCAAATTACGTTTTTGTTAATTTTCAAATATTTACTGTGCAACTCACGTGAACATAGCCTACACATACTCGCTAGAGAAAAAGAACAATGCCGAGGAAATATTTGGTTGGATCAGATCTCGAATACGAGTGAAACGTTGTGAGATGGAGAAACAAAAGATCCACAGATAAAAAGAAACACTGATTTTTCTGCGTTATCTAATGCACATAAAGGGAATGCTAGATTTGGCAGAAAATAATGGGATATTTCATGTAAATTTAAGCCAGATAACGCCTGAGTCTAGCCTGTTGTATGAAAGATTGCAAACAATATCGTTGTTTACGCTCCTTTGGCTTGGAATTACACGAGGGGAAATTTTACCCGCTTGTTAAAATTAATTATTTCTTTCTGTGTCTTTTGCGATGAGATCTGAAACGTTTCCTCACTCTGCGTAGTCGTGAACTTTGGATTGTAGTTCGTTCGTGAACTTTGAGTGCGAAGTTCCTCGGTGATATATCATTGCACTGAGTAAAGAGTGAACGTTTTTTTGAAAATGATTTTTCCAACACTGATCTATAGCTTATTTGTTTGAGTATAGAGATTTACCAGTAAATATTATGATAGAATGGTTTCAATGACGCAACATTTAAAGTAAATTGACTGTAATATTTGCAATATATTTCATAACGATTCAAAACAACACATTTGCGAAATAATTCGTGGAGAGCAAGAAGTCTCTTTGACCAAAAACATGATAACCATGTTGAATACCAAAGCGTAAGTTTCGACCGCCATGCAAACACAGCACCAATCACTGATTAACGCATAAAGAAAGCCACCAAAACACATTACATGTATATATTGATAATTTAATTTATTATTCTGCAGGTTTTGGAAACTTCGCGAAGTAAAACGTGTTTTGCAAGCTTGCTCAAATAATAAAACAATTAAGCTTAGATTTCGTTCCGTCTTCCAGCAGCAAGCGTCAGTTCGAATAGTTTTAATGAGACATGAGTGAGACTGATCTAATAAAGGTTTAATATTTATTGTTAATTATTGTTGCTTTACACTTACCTTTATCTTTTCAAAGACTAACTACCAAATCAACATGCAGGGCGAGGTGAAGAAGGTCTCCCCCTCTCTTTTCCTTGTTCCGATCCACATTCCCGCACCTGCTTCCTTTTAATCACTACTTCAATGATTTGATTGTTCGTTTTCTTACATAAAAAGTTCATTTCATTTCATCGTAGTGCAAAGCGATGAAGGTAAAAGTCCATCTTTTCAAATGGGTTTTCATATTCAACGCCTACGTGAACCTTTGATACTGCTACAGGGTGCGGCAGAAAACAATGCGACAATGTTCAAACTTGTGTATTGGATTAATTCGTGTATCTAGTGACTAATTTCTGTCGAAAGTGTATTTGTTTATGTTCACTTTCAAGTGCTGCATCCAAACATTCTATTTGTTTTATTGCAAATTCGTCAAAATGTTCGCGAAAGAAGTGATCACCAGTTTGTTGCTCGCCCAGAAGAAGCCGAAAGAGATTGCCAAGGTAGAAGGGTGCCATTTGGCAACAGTTTACCACATAAAAAAGTCCCTGCAGGATATAGAAGATAAGAAAACTTGCAAAGGAAGCCAATATTTTGGAGAAATCCCTGCGGAGACTCATCAAAGTAGACCTGCATGCATCTTCCACAGCCAGAGTGAAATGCCACTTGATTACGGACCGGGTCAAGGAACTACGAGTGACTCGTTCCAAGAGATTGCTTTCCTTGTTGAAGAATGAAAAAACGATAATCCTGTTCTCCGACGAAAAGCTTTTCAGCGTCGATGATGTGGCCAACAGCCGCACGGACCAGTTCATTTCACCGCAGAAAATGAAAAACGTCCCGGAAAAAGTGGTGGCGTCCAACGGTTTGAAAATGCTGCCTGGTTTCATTGATGCTAGAGTTAAAATCAACACCGAAGTGTTTATCGGTATTTTAAAGGACCAAGTGCTTCCCTGGGTGAAGGCCAACTTCTCCGAGGACCAAAACGTTGTCCTACAGCAGGATGGAGCCCCGTGTCACACGTCCAATCGAACCCAACAATGGTTGAACGATAACATGAAGTTTTGGCCAAAGGATTTGTGGCCCCCTAGCAGTCCAGATCTTAATCTGTTTGGATTATTTGATTTGGGCATATGTTGAAGCACGAGCCTGCAAAACATCACAGCCTAGTGTGAAAACTCTGAAGTCAACCATAACACGCACATGGCAGTCAATGTCGGCTCGAGGATGTCATTAATAAAAATGGAGGGCACATTGAATAAATTTGTTTAAAAAGACTTGATCAAGATAACTGCACTCGAAAATGTTGATATTATTGCTTGAATTAGTTGAAAATGGGATTTGAAAGAAATAGAACAAATTTTCGCAATAATTTTTTGCCGCACCCTGTATACTGCACAACGGTTTTCCTCATTTTTGGAATTAAGTCACTTCATTTATTGCGGATAGATATTCACTAAGCACGAAAAGTAAATTTTCTCACTCTCACATAAGTTTGATTAATATGGATTTAGAATTTCCATTTGAAAATTTTCGCAGAATGGAGAGAAACAATATGACAGTGCAGTATAAACACGTCCACTCGCAGCCAACGCCTACTTCGTTTTCATCCACCACGCTTCATGGTTTTCTGCACTGACACCTTGAACATTTTCAGCGATATCTCGAATTGACATGTTGGGACAATTCTTGAACTGTATCACCACTTTCCTGATCATTTTACTATCCATTGGACCACCACTTCCTTCCTTCCTTCGAGCACTCAGACGCTCTGGATTTGCTCTGGAAGTGCAATTTTTTTTTCACTGAAAATTTCATGCTTCGGCGATATGAATGGAAGTACTATGAATAACTATAAACTACGGTTCAAAAGTTACAGAATATTTTCGGTATGCCTTTTTTTTTATCGAATACACCATTTAGTAAATGGCCCTTTTCTTCCAACAGCCTTACACAACAACCGTTTTCCCTATCCACCCTATCCAAATCCTGTGTTCAGTGCGGTAATATTATTGCATATTTCTAGTGTGCACTTATAGAGTATTCCGCAAGCCAAAGCAAGCGTAAACAACGAAACTGTTTGCGATCTTTTATACGCCATGCAAGTATGTTTACAACCTTTCATACAACAGGCTAGATTCAGGCGTTATCTGGCTTAAATTTACATGACATATCCCAATAATTCCTACCAAATCTAGCATTTCCTATATTTTTTCCCCTAATGTATGATGTAAGGTTTGAGTTCTTTAACTCAGACTGGTGACTTGCGGGCAAAGCGCCAATAGGCATAAATAAAATGAAAACTACTCAATAATAAATTGAGACGCGCCAAAGTCCGCCGAATTGGCAGAAGAAAAAAATCACCCTCGTTCCAATCGCAGAGTCTGATAATTCCCATGTTGTTTCTGCAACGAATGATTTAATTCGTTTTTTTGTCTTTCTGCTAGATTGCCTCCAATCCCGAACATGCAAACATGGATTTACCGAATCGAAACCGAATCATCTCTACCGCCTGCATTTCGGCTGCAATTTGCTCGTCCGACGCTTTTTGCCGAGTTTTCGAGCAACGCAATTATTTTAGTGGTCACAAATTCGCAAGTAAAACGCTACCTCGTTTTCCCATCTCAAAAAATACGACAACCTCTCCCCGTCCCGCACCTTGGAAGCCACGAGCGAAACATAAACCGCAAAATCTATCAACCTGCTGAGGCGTGAAATTTCCCATTCATCTCATCTCATGCGGGAAAATTTTCGGCAACGCCAATCCAAACTGCCGGATATAATAAACAAGGTTGCAAAATGAAGCCGTTCGATTTGGGCGCGTTGCCTCTTCGTTTGTGACCATCCCTTGCAATATCCAACCAATTTACAGTCAAACTTGGATGGTTCGGACACCAGGAGCAAAAAAAAAAACAACAACCCTGTTCAGACTGGCCTGGAAAAGATATTTCCCCCCAACACCGACACAACACCACCAATTAGTTCATCTCCCCCATCCGCCGCGTCCAGTTTTCCGGGGAACCGAAAGCTTTGAGCCACCAAACGGAAATGTTCGATCGGCTCACCCGTGTGGTCCATTAAAACATTGCTCGGTCACGTGAATAACTTTTAGAGAGTGCTCTTGATCTCTCCCATTCCCATCCATGCCCGGCATAATTCCTCATCCTGCCCGACCGCTGCTGGCTTGTCCGGACTCTGGGTTTGTTTTTCATAGCTGATTTGGCGATTTATGAAATCGTCCAGGCTTTGGCGATTCGCTCGGAACAAACTAGCCTCTTTTTTTTTCTTCTAGGTTCCGAGCCGAGGTAGATTCGGTAGTAGTCTGAAGGCGTCGAATAACATAAATAACCGAGCACAGCAAAGTACGAATTCCCGGCAAAAGATAGAGCGACTTGTTGGTGTGAAAATATTACGCATGAATGGGCTCGATGGCGTTTGATCTTCGAAGGGGTGTTTGCCCAAGTGTACATGATGAGTTTGCATGTATGTTTAGCTTGTGAATAAGGTTCGAATTCAATGGTGAATCCAATGTATACGAGCTTTAAGTTGGTTTGCACTGGGGTATGCTTTGGTGCTATCGAATGGGTGATGCGTCAAGAGATTTTTTAAAGTCTAAACAATGCAGGATTATGAACAAATTTAACCTCTCAGAGCCCGACAAATGCTGTTCCTGTTGTTTACGTTTCGGGCTCAGAAAAAATTCTCTTTCACTGACGGTTGAGGTGTCTTTGCTTGACTAACTAAACGATTTAACAAGATTTCTTTGTAAAATCTGGGACTGTCTTCAAGTAGGTCATCTGTAAAACTATCCTTAGCGATACAAGGACCGCCGGATGCAGTAAAGAAGTGATATTTAGAGGAAGTCAGCGTTATTAATACGATTGATCCTTGTTGTGTTCGAACGAATAGGGTGGACGTATTCCAACAACTGTATTAACGGGGCACATTGTGGATTATGTTTTGAACCAAAATAGCAGGCTTCATTCGAACTACACGGATAAAAAACATTGAATTTTTGGCGTAATTTAATGCACACAAAAGGAATGCTACATTTGGCAGAAAATAATGGAATATTTCATGTAAATTTAAGTAAGATACTGCCTGCCTGAATCTTGCCTTTTGTATGAAAGGTTGCAAACATTGTTGTATGGCGCATGAAAGATTGCAAACAATCTCGTTGTTTACGCCTTCTCTGGCTTGGAATTAAACGAGGGGAAATTGTACGCGCTTGTTAAAATTCATTTTTTTTTTCAGTGTGCTAAAAGTACAAAAATGAGGCTCGTGCTAAGGAATTTGTAAAGCATTTATGTGAGGAACCACATTAATGAGTCTGCTTTGCGCATCGGCTGTGCAAACGGTTGAGTCGATTTTTTGTTGCGCACTATTCTATTGTTTGCGATTCTTTGTTGTTGATTCTTTGTTTGCCTATTATTCTATTATCGGGCATAGCGTACATTATCTATTGTTCAGTGGCGCGATTGTTCGAGTGAGCAAAAGAAATAGAACAATAAAGTTGCGGTCAGGTGATATACGTTGGTTGCTGTGGGTGTAGATCGTGATTGATTTTGTGGTTTTGACCCGTACTATTGGTCGCCGAATCAGACGTTATATTGCAAGGAGTTTCCTTGTTTTCCCAGCGAGAATAGTGAGATATTGATTGTGATTGTACAGCGAGTCGAGTGGTTTGGGTCATTATTAATTAGCTTCACAGAAAAAAATAATCAATTTTAGCAAGCGTGTAAGAATAATCCCTTCGTTTAAATCCAAGCTAAAGGAGGCGTAAACAACGAAGAAATTGTTTGCAACTTTTCATGTGCTATACAACAATATGTGGCAATCTTTTCATACAACCGGGCTGGATTCAAGGCGTTATCACGGCTTAAATTTACGCAAATATCCCATTATATTATGGCAAATCCAGCATTCCCTTTATGTGCATTAGAAACGCATGAAAATTCAATGTTTCTTTTTATCTGTGTTGAGTAATTACGACCTATATAATTTCACCATATGTGTCGTATCACCTTGATGTTGGTTTTGTTATCGGGCATAGCGCGTTATTTATTGTTTCGGTCATTTATTGATTGGTGGCGTGAGCGTGTGTTTGATGCTTTGTTGCGAACTGCCTTTGCTATCGGGCATAGCTCGGTACTGGCTCGGTATTTTTTCGAGAGAATTGTGTGCGCTCCCGATCTGAACTAGCCGCTTGGTACATAAAGTGTTCGTAGTGTTGTTTGCGGAATAGTTTTGATGTCATTATATGGCACGGTTTCAGTGAGAAACTGGACGGACGTCTGCACGGAGTTGGGTATAGCTGACTCGCGGCGGTAGTGCCGTGCTCATCAAGGACATGGAGCAAGAGAGGGCATTGTTGCCATATGCCTTCACATCACCTGATAATTTATTTTTAATAGGTTTTGCGACGACCATCGGTTTAATAGGTTGAATCGGTTGTGTCGACACTTCGTTCCCGCAATGATATTTTGTTATCGGGCATAGCGTTTTGTCTATTGCTTGGGTTGTTCGTTGCGCGAGTGATCGAGTTAGCATGAAATGTTGTGGTTCGCCGGGTAATATGGGTGAGTATACAATTAATTGTGATCCAATTTATTCGTTCGCCATACTCATCGGGCCACACTATCTTGAAACAAAATAAACTACTGTCCCATTTTTTAAGTGAGATATAGCGGCTTCCGTAGACGAAAGGACACGTAAAATGGAACGGCTTGTAAGATGGAACAGCGACACTTTTGACATTCATAGCGACAACACGATCGCGCGCTGACAAGTGTTAACCTCATATTTTTTACTATTCTTCGATTTTCGTTAGCTTTTGGAGTGAATACCCAAAGGCCCCGAAAACTAACCTTACTGTTGGATTAAATCGGTTTAAATCGGATATCGATAGTAATTTTCGAATATTTCACTTGACAGCTTATCGTTAACCAAGACGAACCCTGCTGCTACTCAATCCTGTTATCAAAAATCCCAGTGATTTCTCGTGGAAGTGCAGGTGTTCTCGGCTTCTAATAAAGCCCGTATCACGTCAACATATTTCTACCCCCTTCCTTACTTGACCAGCATTCGGCCGGCGCCGAGTATTGCCTTAGTTTGAGATCGCCGGTTTTTACATTGAGGATGTATGTCATTAGTCTCAGAAAAGCATCATCTGATAGAACTCACCTGTGTAATGACAGTTAGTCCAATCATGCTCATGCGCCACTTTTCCCCGATGATTGTGAATTCCCACATTTTTTTCCCGCATTTCTAGAGTTTTCTGTGGCCACCTTGTGATTTGTAGTATGTCAGTTGGCGTTGAAGTGGAAGATTTTCTTGAAATTGAACTACTTATCGTGGTGGCACTCGATGACCTGCACTTAGACTTAAAGCACAGACAAACAGACATAACTCTTAGAATAAAATCTTCTTAAAAATATCGTCAAGCTTAATTTGCATGTACACTAACACCCTCTATTATAGACAATCCGGAAGCATAAATTTACAACCGGTGCATCCCTCGTACAAAAAAAGTTATTAGTCAACTGCTTTTCCCCCGTTCTATCAAAACGTCAGTGCATCAGAATGTCATGGATAACAGGCATGGCAATGCGATTTTTCATATCTTGTATTCCCGCTTCTGTGCGTGTGATGTCATATTCTTGCTAACGGGGAAATCGAAAAAAAAGTCCATTGCTGACCTTCTGACATTCAGTACAGCTGGCGCATCAGCTGTGCGCTGAGAATCAGACTTTGGATGTTGTTTTCATTCTTGTATGGTTGGGTGAAAGTTCTTACGTTTTCATAATTTTTCATCATGATTTTTACTGCAGCCTCAAATTTCTCACGCAGGAGGAGTTTCGTCGTGACGTGGCGACAAGAAGGATCTCAAACGGCAGGCGGCCAGTCTGCTAGGTAGGAAACATGTTCTTCCCGTGTACAATGCAGATCGGATATAATGCGACGGCGGAAGTGAAGGAACGCTTGGCTCTTCTGGAGCTAAAGGAAATGAAAATAAATAGAAGACCGAAAATAAATAGAAACCCACTGCAAAGCGAAGTGCTCACGTTGAAAAGTTTTACTAAGGTTTTATGGCAGTGTACCTGACATTAACGGTATTTTTTTTAAATTTTTGCCGATTGTGCAGTTGAACCAGAAATGGCATCCCGAATTTTCCATAGTTGATACCATTGCGTAAATGTGATTAGCACAATTTCCATTATTGGTGCATTTATTCTATGCGCTTTCTGCAGTTCAAGATGAAATACATGATTGGAAGGAGTTTTCCAGCGGCTACTAAAGTTTCATGACACCTTGACGGTTGTCGTGGGACAAATTGACTTGAGTTTTTTTGTGAATACAGTCAAGAAAATTAGTATGGGAGAAGTGGTCGAAGTAGCCTGGATTTTCATCGCGTTAGAGAAAATATCGAGTAAGGGGAAAACGAGTAGAGAGATTTCACTGTAGTATTAGCAATGGGACAATTATGTTGCAGCATAGAGCTTGGTCAAATCCACCCCTCACCCAACGTGGTTTATAACTGGCCTCTTATAATTATATAAAGGTATGGACATTTTTGAACCGTATTTTTTTGCCCTTTAATAAATACCTGCTTAAATCGATGATGTTCTGACTGGTGCTTCCCAATTTTTTATTTCCAACCCAACGTTTCGGGTTCAATGTGCTTATACCACATACCATTATTGCAATCGCCTCAGTAGCCAAAATTTTCGGATTATTGTTTTCGAATTTTTCGACTTACCGTAACTTGGAAAACCCATAAATGTATCGGTTCTGGCGTTATATGTCAATTCGGATTTGATTGACATTCCGTCAATCGCAATCATGACCGTTTTCTCTCGTTTTGAGAAGTGACGTGATTTCTGTTCCAGTTTGTTCAGTATTTTATAGTTTATCCCTGGGGCCATCTGGACATCAGCATTATATCTTCCCAAGGTCATTTTGTGTGGCAGAGTTAGCACTTCGGAACGTTGAATGGATCTGTATGCAGACGGCCCGGCGAGATATGTCCTACAGCAAACTTCTTAGACTCTTTATTGTACCTACGACCTTGAGGCTTTTTCGATGCGTTGATTAAAGAGTTATGCAGAACTTTATTGGATTTAACGAGATTTAATAGCTGCTTAGATTCACGATTGCTTGTTCGTTCTTGCTTTAACTGGGTTTTCAATGCGCCTATTTTTGTCTTTTTTATCACATTAGATTTCAATCTCCATTTACTTTTGCGGTCCGATTCTCTCAGTTTCTTTTTAAGTGCCTGATTCTCACTTTCGCATTGCAATCTCCTGCACTTTTCTGCTAGATACATTTGCTTGTAGTTGATGTCAGCATCATCTTCATAATGGGAATCTTCCACATGTACAAATTCAGAACTTTTGGTTCTTCATCTAGAACTAGGAAGTTTTCCGAGTCTTCAACTGTGAGGATGAGCCATGCATTCTGTATTCGCACAATATTAGGGATTCACTGATCTCAGTGTCCCTGAGCCCTGATGTGGCAGTTATCGGCGTTATTTCTAACTCCTGATCCATCGTTCTATCCTCGTTGGTTAAAGAGACGGTGTTGTTAACCGCTACCTCTAGCTCATAATAACTTTCACCAACGGTAGGTAATGCATTTGGGCGTAGTCTGCAAGTTTCGAGTTTGATAAATAGTTGCAAAAAAACTTTATTCTGCTTACCCTTTTTCCGGCAGAAGTGGATTCTTGTACGCCTCTGGCAGGAAATGAGCCGAACAAATCCGACGTTGTCCAACTGCGGCCATACCTCCTACAGAAAATATTTCCGCTAGCTCGTCAGAGCAACAAAATTGCACCCACAAGGCGCAACTATAAGTACACGATTCAAATATATGGTACATAATAAATTAATTAAATCAATACTACATACTTTTCATGCTGCTTTGGGAATAAATGGAATATTTTCCCTGTCGCTTCACCTGCTCTATTTGCGCACAAACCAAATTCGCATTTCCGCCCCATCTTACAATCGCCGGGTAAACAAAAACAAACAGATGACAGTTCGATATTGGCTGACTTACTGAACGCTTCAGTGGCGCCACTGAGGGAAGTGCGGAGACAGTCCCAAGCAAAACATAATTTGAAATGACTGTTAGGGCGTACGATGATTGTGTTTACGAGTGTTATGTCTGTTTGTCTGTGCTCAAAGTGTCCAATCCGATTACAGGTGCTGTACTGCCAACACCCGTTGTTGGACTAGATTTCCGATGATGAGATCTGTCCGATTATCCACAGCTAAAAGCAGACTACGTTTGAATAACGAGTACTATCTGACTTAGAAGGAACACATGGACGAGTTAACTTCCTCGCACACTTTCTCTGCTAGCCATTGTGAATCAAATTCTTTGACCAGATCTTGAATTTGTGAGTGCAACTCCTTCAATCTAAGATGCCTATTTCATCCAACTTCATCCAGCGTACGGTCTTTTAACAACACACGTCGACGAAGTTCACCTGAAAGTGCGTCCCTCCACGGTAACATCCATAATCATTAGGTCCGTCAAAATCTGGTTTAGAACCCTTTGAATATTTATCAAACCCGCACCAGGATGCTTGGCAGGATACTTGGTGCCGCAAACGAACAATGTAATGGGCAAACTTCTCATTAGGCATCTGCCTCATGCGACGCACAGTGGCACAATTCTGAAAAAAGACGGTCAAAAACATTTTCACCCTTTTGTCATCATTTTATCGACTAGGTGTCTTAAGAAGAGTTGCTCAAAATTTTATTCCGCATCTTTTGAAAAAACACGCCTAACCTTTCATAAGGGCTTAACTACACTTTGAAATTCTAACTTTTTCCAGCTACGAGATAACGGGTTGTTGTCTTCGACAAAGTTGTAGAACAGGTAATTTGATGAAAAGTTGCTGAAGACACTAAGTTTCTAAAGCCTAACGTTAAAGAGATATAAATGGTTTTCTTTCAGCACTACCTTGAAACTGGTTTTTTGAGATAATTAGTACTTTGTTCAAATTTGACGATTTCAATATGTTCTAAGAAATTGTAGGAATTATTAAAATACACATTTTTGCTGAACAAACTAATGCTCTCTGATGACCACATTTTGATATATGGTGGTTGAAGTGTCTGTGTGACGTCATAATCAACCGCCTCAAAAAGGGTGGGCGGGTCCTAGCGGGGTCTAAAACAGATTGTATTTGAAAGATTATCTTATGAACAAGTATTCCTGAAATTTTCAGCGTTGAGTATTGAAGGGTACCTGGTAAAACGTCAGTTTGAAATAGTACAGGTTATAAGCCAATTCATATTTCGCATGTGAGGTAATGTTCAACAAATTAAAAAAATATATATGCGGGTTCTGGCAGGTACGACGCTGAACGCGTGTCTGGCCTCTAATTTCTTTGCCTTTTCACTGGCTGGAGCCACCATAGCATAACGCATCTATCTTCACATAGTGACGACCGCAAATCTGTTTTGGCAGCATAATTAATCATCAATTAAAAGAGAGATTTGAGCAATAAAAAATGAAAAAAGTGCCATTAAATTATTAAGGCCTGTGCCAACAAATAATGTGTGATCAGCATTAAAAAAATTAGGAATGAGCAATAAAAGATGAGAAAAGATCTTCGGATAATCTAATTGTGACCGGTAAATCTGTCAAATAAAGCAACAGCTATTAGTATATGTGCAATTAAATATGCGCAGTATTTCCGCCAAATTATGTAATTTGAGCACTAAACTATTCGCATATGTCTTTTAATTTTGTTAGATTTTCCTATAAAAACAGTAAAATGAGCAATGGATATTTATTTATCCATTGCTCATTTTACTGTTTTATGAATCAACAAAATAAAGACGCTGCAGTGTATTGTAATTCAATATCCCGTTGCAGCTATACTACTACTGTTGCTATATCGTAGACTCCTCTCTATTTCTCGAATTGTTTTTAATGCTGATATACGTCTCTTTCGATCTTTATTGTGGCTTTTTTCTGGTCACTTAGTTACTAAATTTGCAGGTCGGATCTTCTATAGCCAATCTGTTTTCATAAGGAAGATTGGAGAACACTTTGTCCAAATAGGGTCCCAAAGGTAAATCAATTTTGCTCTTTTTAATTGATCCGTTACATCGTTGGTGAAGCGCTTTTGCAATTCATCACAGAGTGTAAAACCAAATATACTATATTAACAATATAAGTCACTTCACAATTTGTCAGGCGACCCTTTTTTGCGCTTGTGGCGCCACAAGTGGCGCAGCAACTACTAAGAGCACACGCTCAAACTAAGCTATTCATCTTTCGTTTCACCTAGCGTAATATTCCAAAAGTACTCAGCAGACAAATTGAAACAAATCACTAATTGTTAAACTAAGGTCCTAACTAATGAAACGATTTTCGATCAACTGTGGCCAGCTGCGAATGTCATGACAAAAACAACTATGGTTTACTGCAACTTGAGCAGGATAAGAAAAAGATTGT
Source organism: Aedes japonicus (assembly GCA_034211315.2). Taxonomy (NCBI): domain Eukaryota; kingdom Metazoa; phylum Arthropoda; class Insecta; order Diptera; family Culicidae; genus Aedes; species Aedes japonicus. Next base: position 187,839 of record JASCZW010001847.1, on the reverse strand, counting down.
CTGTTGAAAAGAAAGGGAGATTTACGGCTTGCAATTATTGTTACTGATTACAGAAGAGTGATTTTCAAATATTAAGAAGTAGAGATGCATTGATCCAGTTAGATAAAATTTTGGTTTGAAAATGATGCTCAATTCACGCACTGAAAATAAAAAAACACTATTTTTGTTATCTTAGTTGGCGACTAAATACGTTCTGCAACATTTTATTGTTGGCAAATGGTTGGGACGAACACATATCGACCTGCTCTTTTGTTGCAAGTTTTTTACGGTTTTTGAAGAAAAATCGATTCCTTGGCCATAATACAAGTTGGGAAACGAAACCGAATTTAAATAATACTTGTCAACCTGGTGTTGGTTACTTCCATTGTTATGCAGCTCAGACAAGATGATGTTTTTGATTTATGTTAACGAAACTTATTCAGTTGTCGCTTGATTCGATTTGACATTTTCACCGTTTCATTTTTTACTGATATAAGTATTCTAAAACTACGCTTTCATGCTGTTATGTACATGGTTCTATAAGGTTTACATTGATCACCATTATAATTCAGTCTTCGAACTCGTTAACCATACTTAACTGGTTAAAGGAGAACTGGAGGAGATTCAACTGGTTTGCCAAAAGTTGCCAAAAGATTCGACTGGCTTGCCAAAAGTTGAACATGTTTAACTTTCTTGTTCAACCAAGTTGACAATAGCTGCTGAATATGACAAGAGTAGATTTTTGATCATTGTAAATATTTACTAATTTTACTTAGCTTATATTTATAAACAGCAGCGCTGTTATGTCAACCATACGGTTTACAATTCTCCACATTTTTGACTATGGTCCATGATTACATGGACTATTCTGACATTATAGTGAATATTGAATCAACTATTTTGAATGGATATTTTGACCATTGTTATAGTCGGTTGAAAGTCATTGTTTTGCCCTAGTCATCTTAATTCCCAATAATGGCAATCAATCTTTTCTCTGTGTGAGCAAACAATACTCATAAAAGGAGTATATTAGTTTTACCGTGGATACACGGTAGAATGAATTAAGCAAGGGTAAAATATATTTTGCTTACCCTTTTTATCACCAGATGGTTCTGTTGGCAGCGCTAGACGGGTCACCTAACATGTGTATGTGGAAAAAGGAAGTGACTTTTATTGTTAATATGATATATTTGGCAAAACCCATCATATAAAAGCCAGCAAGAGGCAGAAAACCCGGATCTTTCAACCCTAAACTGGATCCGAAAGTGGTAGCTCTAATTCGGAAGAACAAATCAATGATGCGTGATTTGGCCAATAAAGCGGCAACCAGCATCGGAATCAAATAACGGAACAACCTGAAGGCCTACAAGAAGCAGAAAATCGCCAAACAAAGAGTTCTGCTTCGGCCCATCGAACGCTTTAGGACGATTGTAAAGAGCGTTTTCAAAAAGACTAGTAAAGCAGCTGAAAATATGCAGCACTTAACCCTTAAGGGGACCGTCCCTTGAATTTGGGCAAAAATAAGGCAATGTTTGTATTTTTTTTGTTGGAGATTGAAAAGGCGTACAAACTTACGGTAATGACGAATCAATTTGATTATTCTTCAAAATTTCAAAGAGATAAAAAAATTATTGAGAAAGTCCAAAATGGCAGCTACAAAATGGTGATGCGATTTCCGTAAGCCATCTGTGCCGCAAAAATATGGGGTGAACAACTTCAAGCCTGCAGCCTACTTTTGAAGTGAACAGAAATCAGAATATAGTTATCGTTTCTCAAAAGATAATGAGAACTTCCTTCGGCTTGAACTAAATTTTAGACAATTTAAACTTAACAAACTCATTTCCACTAGTGATCGCTTGAAATGAATAGCTCAAACACCACTACTTCCTTTCCATTTCAACCGTGTTCAAAAATTACAAATAATTAATAATATATGCTCGAGAGAGAGAGATTTTCGGATCAAGCCGTTATCAAAAAGGTATAACCTTTCAAACAGTAATTTGATGGAGGAATCAGTTAATAGTTAGAATTGAAAAACATGGTTTGAAAATCGACCATTTACATGTAGCCGCCATTTTGATTTTCTACAATTTGTTTATCTCTTTGAAATTTTGAAGAATAATCAATTCAATCGAATCAAAACACTGAAGTTGTTTACGCCTTACCATTCCCCCACAAAAAAAAAAAAGATACAACTTTGCCTTATTTTGCCCAAATCCAGGAGGGTCCCTTAAAGGTGCAGGGCAGACTTTTTATTTTAAAAACTGATTATATCTCAATGATGCTTTAACCTTTCAGCTGAAACTTACACACAAATCCCAGGGAATGGTAGTCCCAAATCGTTGGCTAAATATATGCCCTCTCCAACCCATCCCCTTTCTGTGCGTGGCTGAAACTAGGTGTGGCTTTGAGGGTATTTTTCATGATGGTATTGAAATTGTTTTCCACATTTTACAACGGTTTTATAATTTTTGGTTAGTTTTAACACAAATGGTATAGAGACAAGTATGCAAATGGGAATATACATATGTTTAGAGTGGTTCTAGGTCGTCCAAACTCTCCTGGAATGTTGGTTACGGACTATGTCACTATGACATCTGAGCATAGGATCTACATACATAGAAACATGTCAAAAAATGTTTCCAAGAAAGTGTAATAATTATCTATCATTCATCTTCATCCATATCAGTCGCTTCAAGTCTCTCAAATTCATCTGAAGTTCAGGTCAAAATCTACTAGATTAATCCATGACTAGGACTACTGTCCTTAGCAACATAGCATACCCAAGTCAGACTCAAAGAAGCTATACGAATGGATTGTAGTCCATTTCTCGCCATATAAGATGTTCTAGGTTCTCCAAATTGTGCTGGAGTTTAGATAGTTCGTTGCCATTAGTTCAACCACGACTAATGTAATGCACCCCTAACATTTTATAATGTCTTCGCTTTGATTCTTTCGTGGTACCAGTTCGTATCGCTTTTGACCTACTTCCATTTACTGTTGTTGTTCTGGGTAATTGTTGAGGTCAAGTCATAAAATCTTTTGAATCAACCACAGCTATAATATGGTTCTAATGGAAGAAGCACTGTGTTTTAGGGAACATCATTCTGTTCTTTTTTTGTGTTTCGATGGTACGTCTCGCAGAAGTATGTTCTTGCAAATAATGTCACATGTAGCAGTGTTTTTCGCATTTTTGTATGTTAGGGATTCAAGTGACATTACATTGGTCTTGGTTGAACTTATGGCAACAAACTGACAAATAAACTCCAGCACAATTTTGGAGAGCCTATAGAGACATCTTATACAAACTTCGATTTTGTCACCCAGAAATCTGTACCATACCGTGTGAAGAATCTTTACCGAATTCTCAACAGCTGAACGTTCAGGTAATACGGTTTAACGGATTTCGGACCAAATTGCAGTTATTCGGCAGGTACACTCGCAAAGTCCGATTAAATGCCAGCCGAACTTTCAGCTGTTGGCTAGATCACACTGACAGATTTCTATAAAAAAGAAAGTGTGGATGGAGGAAACGGACTATATTCCATTAGCATAGTCTGCTTTGAGGTCTGTTGGGATATTCTGTATTACTAAGGCTCATGGGTCTATATGGATGATCCATTAGATCATATGATCTGAACTCCATGATGATTTGGAGAATCTATAGAATCTATCTGATATGTAGATAAACAAATTGCTTTTTATGCACACACTGCCTCCGTGAGTCTGTTTGAGTATGTTTCATTCATAAGAACTATATTAGCTGTGGTTGATTCAATGGGTTTTATGACTTAAACTCCACTACGACCCTGGGGCACCTTCAGACAACAAATATAAATGGAAATAGGTCAAAAACGATGCGCACTGGTGCTAAAAATGGACGAAGCCATTATCCAATGTTAGGGGCATACCACTAGTCTTGGTTGAACTAATGGCAATGAACTATCACAAGCTCCAAGCACAATTCGGAGAACCCTAAAATATCTTATATGGAGTGCAATGTATAATAATCCCTTCGTATAGCTTCTTTGGGTCTACTTGGGTGTGCTGCGTTGATTGGGACATGTACTGCTCCAGTCATGGTTTATCTGGTAGATCATTTAGCCCTGAACTCAGGAGAATTTGGTGTGAGACTTGGAACGACTGATATGAATGACAGATAATTATTACGCTCTTATTGAACATTGTTGGACATGCTTCATGTTCGTAGGTCCCTATGCTCCAGATGTCATAGTGACGTAATCCGTGATCAACATTTCAGGAGAGTTTGGACGACATAGAACATCCTGGAACATATGTATACTCCCATTTGAATACTTGTCTTCGTGCCATTTGTGTTGAAAACTAACTATAAACCATAAAACCGTTTGTAAAAAATGTGAAAAACAAAAACAATTTCAACATCATCATGAAAAATACCATCAAGGCCACCTAGTTTCGGCCACAAAGAAAGGGGATAAGAGTTGGAGGGGGTACTATATAGCCAAAATTTGGCAAAAAAAGTCCGTCCTGCGCAGCCTTCAGAGTTAAGAACAAATTGTTAGGTTAGGCGTTCAAAAAATGTGACCAAAACACTTGTCTGAAGGACTTGATGAAAAGTGTTCGATCAAAAATTCGCAAATTTAGAATAATATTAATTTTATGCTCACAATATTAAAAAAATTGTTTAAATAAATCATAATATCTGTTTTTCCGTCGGCTATTTCTCACATAGTGACAATCACCGACGCCATGGAGACGACTTGCCACCTGGAACCTACCTAACGACTCATGGCTTTGCTTCTTCCGAAGGAAGACATGACCAGATTTTTCGCTTAAGAAAAATCTCCGACGTCGACTGGGATTGAACTCAGACCCACTCTGGCGTGCCAGTAGCAGTCATGCTTACCACTACACCACCGACGCCGGCAAATAAATCATTAATTGTTTTATGATTTGAAAGAAAAATTTGAGGATAACTTATTTTCAACACAGTCCTTAGCTCTTGTAAAGCTGAAACAAACAATCGGTTTTATTGAATATGTTAGTGACCAAAGTTTAACAGGACAGGCTTTCAAGGTGTCCCATCCGATGCATCACGGGAAAAACGCTGTAGAAAATTTCCTATGGGGTATTCTTTCTTGAAAATTTGGGTAGAAATAGTTTAGAGTGTTTTTGTTGTTGCATTTTTATCGCTGTCAGTTTTTCTAAAAATGGAAAAGATGGGGTCATTAAACGTTACTACGAAACTCCGAGCATCGAACGGAAGGAGAAATGTGGTCAGAATGGATGTTCTATTAGTGATCAGGATCGCAAGCGAGTCGTGAAAGCGTTCAAGCGGAATCCCAATGTTTTGGTCAGGGATGATGGCCAAAGGTTGAGATCTGTCCAAACTTTCGTTCAGCGAGCCAATGACCGGGAGGGACTGCATACGTACATAAGTGCAGAAGGCTCCAAATCGTGACGAGATTCACGGATCCGGAAACTATACATCCAGATGCTGACGAAGCCTACTGTTCTTCACCGCCCAGCACAAGTTTGATGTTGCGGAGGAAGTAGAATGCAGACATTTTCAAAGTTTTCCAAGAAATACATGATTTGGCAAGCAATATGCTCATGTGAGCAAACGGAGTGCCTGACCACCGGGACTGTAAACAAGGAGAGACTACAGAAGCATCTACTTCCTCTGCTAAACCAACACGAGGTCCCTGCAATCTTCTGGCCGGATCTAGCTTCGTGTCACTTTTCAAATGCTGCCCGGTGGTACGAAGCTAACGGGGTAGCTTTCGTACCCAAGGACATGAACCCAAGCCCCCCCTCCCCAACCAACACACCGGAACTAAAGCTCATCCAAAAATACTGGGCTATTAGGAAGCAGGCAGTTCGGAAGCATCCCAAGGAGGTCAAATCTGAGAAAGACAGTGGGTTTCCGTACAAAAGAAAAGAAAGAAAAAGTGGGTTTCCGTACAGAAGAAGCTACAGCTAGATGTTGTACAGAACTGGTGCTTAGCGTAAGATGTGAGCGTACGGTTACGGTATTGAAGTTGAATTAAATGGGTTAGCCAAAAGCTTGCTTATGGATTATTCTTTATTGACTAAAAGTTTGAAAAGGATCAGTCAACTGTGTAATTTTCTACACCTTTTTTCCGTGATGCAATTTGATGTGGGACACTCTATATCTATTTAATATATAAGAATACGGGATACAGGGATGAATCTTGTAAATCTCGATTTATTCCGAGGTTTATTGGAATCAGTGTACAATTTTGAACTAGTAATAAAAATAAGTAAGTTCATTTTACAATCATTGGGATTTATCACTTTAAGTACTTTGCCCTTCGTTCCGTTTTCGTTTGCTTTGAATTACGACTCACATCCTATGAAAACAAAAAGCAATAAACCTTTGGAGCTCAAGTTAAAGAGAGCAATCTAAAATATTTCAAACTACACTATCAGAATCCATTGTGCATTGGCTGCATTCGAAATTCGTTCAAAGAGCGCACAATCCTCCCATCACCGCCCGGTCATTAAGACGGAACACCCAGAACAGCATCTTCGTGTCCGTGCCAGCAGCTGTTTTGCAATTTTACGATCCACATAAATCTGAAATTCGAGTTGTTGCGCTCAATGCCTTTTCGCCCCTTCTCAAACACCCACTCATTCGCTTTCTCCGGAATCCTTTCGGAAATGACCCTGGCCAACAGGAATAATATTTCACCAATCTGTTGCTGGTCCATTTGGTGCGTGGTAGTCTCTGTGGGTGTGTATACTGTTCTGAAATCTTAAAACATCTAGTGTCGGGCGCGTTGGCATATCGGTCCCATCTTTGGCTTAATTTCCTATCTGTATGGGACAGTTATCCGGGCTGGAGCACTAGTCTATCAGACACACCCTTCCCCACCATAAGTATAAGTGTTGAACCGTGGCCAAACATAACTTTTTCAATAAAACCACAGGACGATTGGCGAAAGAATGCGAGATTTTGGGTTCCCTCACTCTAAGAGAATGGAGGGAAATGTGGTAATTTTCCATTTCTTCCATAAATAGGTTTTCGCATGTTAGGCATTTTTGTTGTTCAAAAATGTGCTGCAAACTTGGATACTCAAATTATCGCGCACTTATTATCATGAGGTGCCTACAGTGATCGATTTTTGATTCGATAAATCGGAAGCTCCAAAAGTTGAGTACATGATTGACTGCAAATTGCGATCAGAACGTATTGGTTTCAAAAGTGATGTAACATGGTAGTTAGAAATTTGACATGCCTTGACTAATTGAGTAAACATCAATTGGTGCTCAAAGCCTGATGTTACCTGTTTGTCATCTATACTCATTTCTACGAACTCATTTTCTACTCTACATTTGATTTGAACCTCTAATTTTTCGAACATTGGTTTGAGTCAAGAGTGTATGCGTTGCTTTGAAATGGCAGACCCTTCATAATTTCCATCTCAGCAAGCATTGTTTTTTGTCCAGTCGCACTGTCAAACCAGATATTTTTTCAACCGAAGCAAAATGTTCCGAAGCAGCCTACATCAACTGCGTAAAATTCTCCAGGGATCCTACAGCTTCCCTGGCGGCCAACTAACCTTCAACAAAACCATCCCGAAGCGCCACTCGTCGCAAAGTCCATGTGAAAGTGACGGTGAGTTCGACGCCCGCTACGAAGCCTATTTCAACCGGCCGGATATCGACGGCTGGGAAGCACGGAAGGCAATGAACGATCTGTTCGGCATGGATTTGGTACCGGAACCGAAAATAATCGTAGCCGCTTTGAAAGCTTGCCGGCGGTTGAATGACTACGCGTTGGCGATCCGCTTCCTGGAGGCAGTCAAGGACCGTTGTGGCGATCAGGAGAAGCAGGTTTATCCGTACCTGCTGCAGGAGATCAAGCCAACACTGTGCGATCTGGGTATCGACACACCGGAGGAGCTGGGCTATGATCAACCGGAACTGGCTATGAAGACCATTTATGATTTGGAACGTTGAATTGGAGTGAATGTGTTATGGATTTTTATATGAAATAAAATGGGTTTGAATTATTTTCAATTGATTTTGAAATTATCAAAGAAAAATAAACAACTTTCAGTGGAAAATCAATGATTGTACAAGAGTCTCAAGTTAAAAACAGAATGGTATTATGGGGTCAATTATAGAACTCAAGCTGAGCAAAACAAGAAAGTCTGGCGAAAATTTTGAAGATGAATAATTGTTGGCTTCACTGTTCCACTATTTTTGCAGAAAGGACTGTTTAACATAAAAATAAAACATTCAACATTCTGTCAAAAAATTTAAGTAGGATAGTGAAATGTATAGTCTTATGATGATTTGCACCTTAAGCATGCTCTTAAACAATACACAACATCCTCAACACCCAATTCCCAAAACCAAGGGCTGCTATTCAAAACGAGCCTAATTTTACCATCAAAAGCTTACAGAAAAGAATTCATTTTTCAGTTTGAATTTCAAGGAACCTCTCTCTCTTTGCCTTGATCTCTTTGTCCAACTGTTTTATATGTCATATTGGGGTTCATTGACGATGTCAAATAACAGATTGGTCGTATGAATACTTGCTACAGCGTCTTCGAATATCTTTCCTTAAAGGTTTCCACCTCTTGCTATGTAAATCAAGATCCTCTGGGCCTTAATATGAGTGTCACTTCACGGATGAAAACGAATCACGGTGAAAAAATTCACGTGTTAATTAAATGTGAGTAATTGTCCTTATTAAAGGTGTCACGGGAAACGTGAGAACTGTAATATGCTCCTCTGGGGCGCTGTCATGAGAAGATTGCGTTGCGTTTGAGATAAAAAAAACAATTCTAGACAAAATCGTAAAAGGTCGAAAATACCAATTGTTAACAATGACTTAAAACGAAAATGTCCTGGAAATGCCATGCTGCTAACATCTATATCCACTACCGATAGGAAGCTAATAGCTCTCTCTATCTGTTTCTGGTGCTATTTTGTTTGTGGGAGCAAGCAGATCCCAGAAAAATACGCTAGAAGTCATTGTTTACAAATGTTACTTTCGGCCTTTTGACTATTTTGTCTAGAATTGTCACCTCGCAGTCACACAACTTTTCGCACTCGATTTTGACAGTCGACAAGGATGACGTGGGAATCTCATTCCAAGGTAGGTGTGGTAGGGTGTGGTAGAAAAAATCGAGACAAAATAGTCAAAAGATCGAAAGTAACATTTGTAGACAATGACTTCTAGCGTATTTTTCTGGGATCTGCTTGCTCCCACAAACAAAATAGCTAAAGAAACAGATACAAGCAGTTATTACCTCCCTGTCGGTAGTGGATATAAATATTAACAACCTGGCATTTCCAGGACATTTACGGTTTAAGTCATTGTTTACAATTGTTACTCTTGACCTTTTGTAGATTTGATTTAGAAATGTTACTTATTCATTTAAGTGATATTTACCAAAGAAAACAATATCATAAGTTGATTGACAGGGTTATTCCGAGAGTGACAGTGACTTTTGTAACTTGGTGAAGAAAAGTCACCTGACGTGACTCTTTTGGGCAAATCAAATGGAGAGTCACGCCACTGTAGGTGAGTTTTCTCCCTTCATCAAGTAACAAACGTTATTTTGACTCTCGGAATAACACTGTTAATCAACTTACGATATTGTACACAATCAGCTCAATTCAAACAACGAAACATCCCAACCTTTTCTTCGTTCACCCGATTCGAACGAAACCATATAGGGTAAACGCACCCATAGTACCATAGTACCAATAGTTGTTGTACTGAAATAAAATACCTGCTATATCAAAGAAATTCGGCAGTTCTGCTCACAAGTTTCCTACGCATTGCCAAGTCAGTAAGACAAATGATGTATAAAAATATGAAAATTTGGCTCTGTAAAGTTAATTCGATTGAGCCTGTACAAATAAATGATTATTATAAAAAAAAAGTCAGTAAGACAGAATGAAGATCACCCTGCAGATGTTGACGTAAAAGAGATGGTCGAGAAGGATCCTGGGACGTCTGATATCGACGAAATAGTTCCTGGACCAAACATGAACGAAGAGCAAGGCGTTGTTCTTGAAGAATCTGTAATTATTCCGACATTAATAATCGAAGCGGTAATAGATTGCATCGGCAAGGATCGCATCAACGGATTCAGCCGTGGCTCTGCCAACTCTGAAGAGAAAGAAATCATCTGGAAGCTCTATGAGACGTTGCTGATGCCGTTCGATTGGTGGAATATGGAGGCTGGTCGTGAAATTCAGGACGCATCTGTATCGACGAACTCTAGAGCTGAAGAAGATTCAGCATTTGTCGAGGAAATGGGTGAAGATTTCTCTGATGTGGAGGAGCGTAACTAAACAGCTTACATTCCAATGCAAGAAAGGAATGTAAATAACGTTGCAAGTCGTAAGATAAGCTTTACGGATTTGCTGAGAACGCCATCAACTCCCCGTAGAAACAGCAGTCATAGTAACTACAAAAGAAAATATCACCCAGTATTGACAGCATCCGAGCGGCTACAAGAAATTCGTCTGCTTCAGGAAGAAAAGGAGAATGAAATAGCGAGAAAAAAAGCCAGAGCAGAGGAGAGAGAGAGCTTGCGAAAATCAGGAACGGAAAGCTGAAAAAAAGAATGCGGAAATCTGGAAGTAAAAATGAGAAGAAGCTCAGCAACGAAAAAATGAGAAGGAAAAACTTCGAAAGCAAAAACAGGAAGAAATTGAACAGCGTAAGAAGAAAAGGAGAAGCAACAGCAAGACAAGCTTACGGAAGTTACTCAGCAGAAATAGCAGAAGAAGGAGTTACTTGAGGCGTTGAAACTGAAGTACCAGAATTAAGTTGATGAATGTGAAGTTCATATTCTGCATTGTTTTTTTTTATGACATGATTTTTTTTTGTATTGTTTATTTTCATTTACCACTTGCAGCCAGAGGTTCATTAGCTTTTCTAAGGCATTGGATTTATATGCAAATGTATGTGTAAAGCACAGCTATTGAATAATGAAACGTCAATCGTTCTTCGGTTTTCCATAATACTGCTTATATTTTGTACTTCTATTTTCAAAAACACGTAGATGTTTCTATAAAAGTTTTAGAACGGATTAGGTGTAATACTGTAAAAAGACTATCCATAAACCACGTGGACAGTACAGTGGGAGGGGGTGTATAAAATGTTCATCTCTTCCCTCTCGTTCACTTTTCCACGCCCATTTTTTTTGTTAATTTTAATGTCATGCCTTTCAGCCTCCTCCTCTACTTAATTTTACGTGATTTATGAACGGCCCCTTATTTGAATTAAACTTAAATAAATTAGTTTGTATAAGATTTTACTGCAAGATATTTAAAGTTTTCTTAATTACCTCCACTATAGGCTAGGGGCAAGACTTTTTTTTGTGAGTAACTTTTTTCTTCAAAGTTACTCAGGATTCATAAAATTTGCACACTCTATGATGATCTGCTCCTCCCAAGATTAATAGTGGTAGGAATGCCAAAATATGTGTGCGAAAACGAAAAGCACAACATCACTCATATGTGATCATAAAACTCACGTTTGCTCAGAATGCATCAGGTTCTATCAACTTGTATAATTTATAACTCGATCTAAAGTATTCTGGCAGCACTGGCTTGAATTGGTCGGTGACCACCTGCTAACGGTGATAACCTTGGCAACCAATAACAGAAGTATGTTTACTGTCTGGGAAAACTTTTTATTATGGTCTCGTGAGAAGCACTCATTTCAGGCAGGTTCATAGGTCGCAGTATTTGGAAGAGGAATTGGGCCCCGAAGTAGGAGTCCGGGAGTCCAGAAGCGAATGTTCTGTAGGATCATTGAGATTATTAAGATGTATAATTAGCATAATTAGTTTTTCTTGAACATGTTCTTATTTTTTTATTAAAACACCTCCATTTATTTATTTACATTTATATCACAGACACACAGACATAACACATTGAACATTTTCCACTACAAATGATCGTCACTAACACACCTGTGCTATATGTTGAGCACATTGTAATGGGTGATAAATCTGAACAGATGGCGGCCGTGTGAAACTAAGTAACATAAGTAAGAAACATTTTAATTTACCGTTTAATGCGTAGTAGATGAAGAAACTGCAAATGTTATGTACGTTTCTCTATGTTGACATATTTAAAATTTGTTTACTTACATAACATTTTAAGTACCATAGTGTGTTGATTTAAATGGATCCAAATCGGTTCGCAAGCGTTACTAAAAATTTCTTGCATTCCGAATGAAAACCTCATATCACTCTATGTGAGTGGCCTTAATAGCATACTTACAGTTGGTCTCAATGGGGCTAAATCAGCTGTCAAGTATTATTGTAGGTTTATATTATTTTCCCAATGAAAAACCACCATTATACTTTGTGAGTGGCCTTCTTTATATACACAGCAAAAAATAATTAATTTTATCAAGCGCGTAAAATTTCCCCTCGTTTAATTCCAAGCTAAAGGAGGCGTAAACAACGCAATTGGTTGTAGTCTTTGATGAGCCATACAACAAAGTTTGCTATCTTTCATACAACAGGCTTGATTTAGGCGTTATCTGGCTTAAATTTAAATAAAACATCCCATTATGTTCTGCCAAATCTAGCATTCCCTTTATGTGCATTAGATAACGCAGAGAATTCAATGTTTCTTTTTATCTGTGTGCACAGCATCGTTACTGTTGGTTTAAACCAGTACTTATATGTATATGTAAATAAATCTATTGTGCATCTTCATTAAATCTTAAAAAATAATATTTAATTACGAATACACGATTTCACTCCCTATTGTCTAATTTACAATGAAGAAACCCACAAAAACATTACACCAACTACATCCTTTCTTGAGATACTCTTGCCCAAGTAACACCAGAAACATCTTTTTGATCAGTTATCTTGAAAATTTGTTATGAAAGAGTATTCAGAACGGAATGAAAAACATCTTTTGTCAAATACAAGCTGAGAGGATGTTGTCGCAAAACATCTGCTTTCATAAGTCACTCATGTATTTTTCTAGTACATATGACTTAATTCTCGACTCAAATATGACCAAAACACGCAATTAACCGTTTTTTTAACATCTCTTATGTCGCATAAGAAGTTTTAAAAATGCACTGCATAACATGCTTTCAACATGACGATGTCTTATTTAGGTAGTTTATAGCATCACAATAACCAATAGGTTATGATCAATTTATTAATAAGTGAAACTAAATGAAGAATTTGTTTATGAATTCCCGTTATTTTTTATAAATTTTTGATATCGATTTAAAAGCAGGCCTAGCCCATTTGCAAGATATCTTGTTAAGAAATGGTTACATAATTGGTCTAATTACAAGAAAAAAACAAACATATTTTTTGGAACTCTTGCATGCAACAAGAATTACCATCAGCAGTTGATTCACTGTGACGATTCACAAGAAACGTCATTTTTTCTAAAATTTCTAGAGCTACATGACATTTTACTACGAAGATGCTCTAATATGGTTATTATGATGTTATAATAAATAACAGAATTTGCAATCGAACATAATGAGTTTGTTATTAAACTGCTCTCAAGATGTATTTTGGACTGAATATCAACTTCACGCCATAACTATGGAGGAAATTATAGTGCCGGTTGAAACTATGACTACAATTTATCCCAAAAATTTCGAGAGCTGCGTTTTTTTTCGTCGATGATTAAAATGATGCACTGTGAGTAAGAAAAAAAAAATGCTCGCTAATACATAGACATTTTTATAATGCAAATACTTTTAATCGACAGTGTAGACCATGTGTCTTAATCCACCATGATAATTTTTAATGATTCCAACAAAGATTCTACAAAATTGGTAAATATAAGAGAATTTTCAATTTTTTTTTCAATTTTTAAATTATGCAAGAGTAAAACCAAAAGTTGCACTATAAAAGTTACCTCGCATATGATATTTTGTTAAGCTTTCTGAGCATTACCAATCTTTAGATTTCTAATATTTATTAAACTATCGATGGCCAAAAATGATGGTCATTTTTTTACTATGAGTTGTGCATATTCTCCTCATAAACAAACATATTTTTCACAACCACAACAATCCTAACAATCTTTATCTTCTGTTCGTTTGACATTTCTCAAAGTAGCATGTCATGTTCATGTGTTTCTGCAATGGTTTTTACTTTGGAATAACTTGATTTTAACCAATTTGTTATTATGATGCTAAAAACTACCAATATAAGAGCATGTTATGTTGAGAGCATGTTATTCAAAGTATCGTGAAAACGTATTATTAGTTCTAAATAAGTATCTAAAACATCTTTTGTGACCTTAAAAATGTTTGAAATAGATCGATTTATTGCGCTGTTTTGCTCATAGAAGATACCAGAAATAAGTTATGTGTGCTTGAAAAATATATCAGACCATGTCTTAAAGATGAATTTTGAACATTACATAACAAGAAGTGTTACTTGGGCGGTGAGGCAGTTGTATATACTATCCGTAGTAGCAACGAAAATCGAGTTAACATTCCTTCCCTTCCCTAATTTATAGATAAATGAGCATAACTGTAGATGAGAATGATCCGCTACTCCCAAGTGCCATTCTGTTGGTTCCACTTGGAACTTCAATCAATCACGGAGTAGCAAACTATGAATGGAAAATATGCTTATGCTCAACAGCATCCTTATAATTCGCTTAATTGGTCCAACGCGGCTCAAAAGCTTTTCTAAAAATTGCATTGTTTTCCGAATGAAAAATCACTATCACAGCACTCTTTCTGTTGGTTCAAATCGGTTCTAAAGCCTGTCCACGTAAAATTTCGGACACCTCTCTTTCAGTGTAGATTTTTGAATTATTTCACGGATCGCTGAAACGTTTCACTGATATGACAGCTGAAACTTTCCACTTTATTTTGTGGCACAACATGTTTACATTCTTGTTACATTCAGTAATATGGCGTCGAATAAAGTGGATTGGCGCAATCGCATTTTGTACGAACGGCTACAAAATCCGAATTTATCGGTCGCGATCTTGCCAAGAAACCAGAGACTGAAATTTTCGCCTACTTGAGAAGAGAAACGTTCTATTTCACCCGCTTGGAGAAACATATGAGAATGTGAGAAGCGAGAGACTATTATACGCTCACAGCAGTTTTCGCGAGAAAAGCAACAGCGATTCATAATTTTCGGAGAGCATGAGCAGCTGATAAATCGTTTCGTTTTCAGTGAATCCTTGATGACGATAATTATTTTTCACTTACTTTTTGACACCTGAAAATGCACCCGTCTTCATGTTTTATGTTTTATTATGTCATTATAATTCGATAATGAGGTCCATGGCGGTACCAGTGTGCACCGGTTTGCCCTTATTTTCGGTTTTTGCTCCTCGTATACGATCTAGGTTTTACGAGCATGTTGTCAGTGAAAAATTTGACATGAGAAAATATTTTCTTTGAATTTTTGAGAGATATATTTTCCCATACGCAAGAGAGAGGATAATGATTTATCGGCGAAAAAGGAGAAATGAAAAAGTGAACGGTGCGCCACTCATCGACAACCTGCTTGAGAGAGAGCATGGTTTTCACCCAGCTGAGTGAGAATTTCGATCTCTGCAGGAAACTCAAACTACTGAAAAGTACCGTGTTTTCTGTTTGCAAATCATTTGACCAGCGCTTGACTGTGGATCGGAAGGTTGGAGGTGGAACAAATCGAAAAGTATGCTCCCAAAAAATAGACAATAAGGTGGTAGCCATTATTGAGTACAATCACAATCTTTCTGTGCGAACCGTGGTTCGCAAAGTTGGGAAGTCAAAATCATACGTACAAAAAATGAAGCAGAAGCAAGGACTGAAGGCATACAAAGTGAATAACGTGATCAACCGTGATGACAAGCAAAATCTCACTGCAAGAAGTCGTGCTAAGGGAGCTTTACACCAATAATTTGCAATCATTTTCTTTTATCATAATGGACCGTCGTCATTAGACATTAGACATTAGACATACGTATTAGACTTTAAACAACAATCGGGTCTGACTTTTTATACCACAATGTAAAAGAAGGCCGTTGCCAAGCATTAATTGCTACAAGAAGTATTTGATTTAGCAGGCTATATGTAGTTGTGGTCGAAAATCTAAAAGTTTCGTCTCTATCGGCACTATCAAAAAGGATGTGTACGAGAAAGAATGTCTGCAAAAGCGGTTGCTGCCGTTTATCAGAAGCCCCGACTTTTCAGCTGTGTTTTTGAATGATTTGGCCTCTTGTTACTTTGCGAAATTCACCCTGAAATGGTATAAGGCACAAAAAATCAAATACCTACGCGCCAAAAACAGCCAATCCACCAAACTGTCCAGAACTTCACCCAATAGAGATGTACTGGGCTCTAGTTAAGCGGAAACTCTTCGAAACTAAGAAGAAAGCAAATGGTACCAACGATTTCAAGAGAAGATGGAAAATCGTTACGGCTAGCTTATCTGAGGATACCGTACGGTACCTGATGGCGAGTGTGCCACAGAAAGTTCGAGCATTTTACAGAAGGAAGGATTAATGTCTAAATCGTGGACAGACTTTAACTTGCGCTTAAATTTTCCAGAATAGTTTCCTTATTTTTTCACTAAAAAGTTATGTACACTTTTGGCAACATTAATAATTGCTACATTATAGTAGTCCGTCAAAGGTAGTACGAACAATATTTCCAATGATTATGGTAACGAACCTCAATCTGCAGTTAATCTTCATCAACCCCTATGCCATTTACGCCCCTAAATCATACGATCATAATGACTCGTCGGAGCCACCTCATAAGGGAAACAACGAATGAACGATTTAGCCCCGCTACCCTCGGCATCCTTCACCCAATGGCAGCTCAACGCGGGCGGTGGTAGATCATAAATTTCCACCATAATTAGCATACCATTGTGCTTCATCCACAGACGGTGGAAAATTCGTTCTTCTTTCGGGTGTGCGAGGGTTGTAAAGTTTATTGAGCTGGGATTTCGCTTTATGATTCGGCGACGAACGACTCCCTCCTTCTTCATATTAATGGCTCAGTGAGAGGCCATGTAGCGTAGGTAAGTCCACAGCCACGTGTGGGAGGAAACTTGTCTCGTCTGAAATGTTAAAAACCTTTTCACGAACGATTGCCCATTAATAAAACATTAGTCCAATCGCAAATTGTGTTGGGATGGAAAGTTTCCACGAGTGAGACAAAAACTTTTCGCCCGAAAAGAAAGCGTTGAATATTTAAATCGAACACCCGCCATTACACCGCGCTTCGGAGAGGGTAAAGTTTTTCCATTTTCGGGGCAGTTCAATGGGCAATGCTCAATTTCGAGAAAATAGTTTCACTTCCTGCAAAGACGCAATCACATGAATATTTCAACCCGGCAATCCGGAAAAGTGCGCTTGTCAACTGGTTCAGCTGGCGCGGAGCTTGTTTTTCTATGTTTTGAAACTTTTCATCAAGTTGGCCGGGGTTTTTTGTTTTTGCTCCTCCAGAATGATGGATTGTGTTTGTCCCATATTCATGGAAAGAAAAATTGCCAGACCTTCGAAAATGCAACAATGTGTGTGTAGGTACAAATGGCCGAGCCCGGATCTATCGTTTCGTTCGCAACCATTCTGCTGAAGTGAAGCTAGTAGCGTTGCATGGCTCAGCAAAAACGCGTTTGAAGGTCCGAAAAGATTCCCTGAGCACCATACACGCACCACAAGTGACAGGGGCCATGTTGGTTGACAAATTTTCAACGATGATTAATTGCTAATTAATTTACGGTTATGGCAAGTGCTATCTCGATCTACTCTACACTGCTCTGGGAGACTGACATGCTGTCGCTCCGGGTGGGACCGAGATATTCCGAGAATGTTATGTGAAAGCATTCCGTCTAGGGGTACATCTTATGAAAAAATACAATGTTTTCGAACAGAATGGCACACATTCAGTTCCATGAACGAGCCTTACTTTTGCATCAATAGTGGTGAAAATGTTGAAGTAATTGAACAGTCTCGTTCTGCACAGAGAAAATTCAACCCTGACGGACGTGGACCCACGTGAGGATAATCTACACAAACAATGTGTCCTTTCACGCGTGTCCTCAATCTCGATTCCTCTGTTCCTATATTCATGAAATCTGTGCTATCCACGTGCTCTACTCCTTCCCCCACCCCTCCCTTTGACCCAGCTTTCACCTGTGGTCGCCAACCAGTTTACCTTTTTGAAGTGTGCGGTACGACGGTCCACTTCATGTCCTATCTCGTTGAACCAGCATATTCTGGGAAAGTTCCGCACATTCTCCGCGAACGACGACGATGAACGGCTCTCGCCTAAAAGCCATACCGCCGAACCCACCCAAGCATGCGATGCGAAATGAATATGCCAGAGTGCGTGCGTTAATCAAGAGCGCCTACTAGGACTGCTAGCATTGTCAGCACAATATCAGCCAGCCTCCAGTCAGTGTCAGAAGGATCCTGTTCCTACTGAATAATGTTGATCCAGTTCTAGGCTTCTCTCCTTCGTTGCCGGATGGCGCTGTTGTTTTGTCATTCGTCAAAATTGAGTCATTTTGCCATTTGAAATTGACACGATTTCGGGTTGGTAATAATGCTTACTTGGTGGCTAGGAAATTCCAGCCAGCGCTCTGTGAGTCGATTTTCGTGAAGGCCTACGTATCCTACTGAAGATTTCTATGCATTTTCAGTTTGTTTTATTGGATGGAATTCGTCAGTTGTTTATGTTTGAAAGATGGCCGGATTCTTTAAACAAAAATCATTTTATAAATCATTAACTCCTTAGTTGTCAGGGAACCACGTTGAATTTGTGAACACTAGTAATGTCATGGTAATTAGAAATCTGATGCCCTACTTATTTTCATAGTCATCTCAACTACAGGACCTTATTCTAAAAAATACTCATACTTGTCATTCGTTATGATGTGTTCAAACGTGATTTTGCTTTAACTTTTAGTGGTAAGTTCATATGGATTTGATCTTAATTCAAAGAATCTTAACGTCGATTTAACGCTATTACTATTAAGACTGATGATTTTTAGTGGATCTGCTTATACACCTTTTTTTTTCATTCTTACTCAAGATGTATACTCAATTAAACATACAACTTACTAGGTTGCCTAAAAAGTCCCTCTAATATCAAACACGAAAACATTTTTTTTTGCCAAATTCGGTTTTATTTATCAACATACTCTACTTTTAGGTCGATACAGAGAGACCTTATCGCTAAGGTCTGTATCCGCAATAATCATGACACCTCAAAACATGAATAAAACATAAATTTTGCATTATATATCCGTCGTAGTTGTTTATTTCATATTCATGGGATGCGTTTTTTTTACAATTCGTGAAGACAAAACATAGTAATCCGGTATTTGCATTGCATTTTCGAACTTTGCGCTTAACTCCGTCCATAAGGGTTTGTACAGACTCGTCGGAAATCGTAGAAACCGTCTTTGTCCAAATTTGCTGGAAGTGTTTGATGTACTTGATTACTTGCTTCTTTCCAGAAAGCTTCCGCTTCATCAGAGCCCAATATCTCTCGATTGGTCGTAGCTCTGGGCAATTTGGCGGGTTTGAGGTTTTTGGTACAATGTTCACTTGATTTGCTTGGTACAACGCCATCATAGTTTTAGCATAGTGGCATGATGTCAAATCGGGCCAGAACATAGGTTTTTCATTGTGACTTTTGATGAAGGGTAGCAATCGCTTCTGGAGACACTTTCTGATAGATCTCCTTGTTGATTGTGTCTGTAGTGACGAAAGATTTACTCTTTTTGCCACACGTGCAAATTGCTTGCCACACAAGGTATTTTTTGGGAAATTTCGATGCCTTCTTTGTTCTAAAATGCTCAGCTGTAGCATTTCTAGCCATAGCAGAATAAAAAGCCAGCCCTGGAAGCTGCTTGAAATAAGTTTCATCGTCCATAACAACGCATGAAAACTTCGTCAAATATTCGGAGTACAAACGTCGAGCCCGTGATTTTCCCAAATTGCCAAGTTCTGTTTGTCGTTGCAATTTGGAACTGTTTTTACTTTATCCGACTTAAGTCAAAACGTTCGAGAGATTTGGGTTTTTCGTTAATATCCTTTTCACCTTTTGGTCCATGACGGGATCAACGCGTCCAATGTTTTTGTACCTTCTCTGTTTCCTCTCCACCGTCAAACGTTCCGAAAATGATTTGAACACATCGTGAACAGTGGACTTAGGCAAATCCAATGTTTTTGCAAGGTCCCGTATTGACAAGTCAGGATTTGCCGTACGCCCGTACAAAAGTCGCTCGCGCATTTGTTTTTCTTTCGTCGCCATCTTAAATACTAAACATGAAATGTAAACATCAATCATAGACTCTCACCTATACCACAGTGAAATTTTTCATTCCTACGTGCAATATTTCAAAAGTTACAATGATTTGAAGGTGTCGGGATTATTGCGGATACAGACCTTAGTTGAACAATCGAAGAGAGATCACGAAATCAATAGAAGCTGATTAATAGATACAGGACAAAGCGCGGTGGCGATAATGTGTCCAATCACACCAAGAGTGGAGATTGAACTGCAAGGAGGGTAAATGAAGGATAAATGGTCGGGGTTCTGCCAGATTGCACCAAGCGTCTTTTGCGTCATCCTGCGTAACTGAACCCATAAAATTCTCACAGAATATATTTTCGGTGCATTATGGAGAATGAGCACTCAAATTGATTATTGGTTCCAAACTTCAAGAACCACTTATTTGATTCATTTTGAAATTGAAAAGTTCTGTTTGAATATGTGGGGCAAAACTGATTTTCGATAGGAGCTTGGTGCGATTTGGCAGAACCGCGACCAAATGTACTACAAGCATTTTTTGATGGTGCTTTCGCAAGGTTTGAGACGATTGAAGTAGATCGCTCTCCTAAATTGACATGTTTTGTAATATTGCCCTAAATTTTTTTCGTGAAGTAAACTTTACTATTCAAGTGAGAAACTATGAAACATTAGACTAGGATTTTCGGTGATTTTTGTGACGGTCATCAGAGTGGATTGCATTCTACTCCTTTTACCGACTATTTTGTCATCATGCTCTACACTGGATGTCCAGAAGATATCACGAACAATTGTACGGAAACTCAGCTAAGTTTATGTTTAGGAACTCAATCAATTCAAATATTTTTTATATAATTCTTATTAACTAATATATTTTATAGAGTGATGGGCTAGCTCTCAGAACAACAAGTGGTTGTATATACGAATTCTGGCATCATTCTTGTGTGGGTTGTGACGCGTGGGACGAGTTCAGAGTTTTGCCGAGTTTATAAGTCTTTGTTTGTAGGGGGTTGTTTGTCATCTTAAGGAACCAGCCGTGAATTACACTTACGAATTATTTTTTGTTTACATTTAGCCAAGAAACACTCGAACAAGCCGATTTTCTTTTTAGAAAAAGGTGTGGTGGACAGACGAGAGTAACTTTGAATTATTAAAGCTCGATTCAAAGTAAATCTGGACGCACGGTTTAATGCGCCACCATGTCTCTGGTGGTTGGATCAAAAAACGATTGACAGGCATTTGTTGATGGTTTATTGGCAAAGAAATTGGTGAATTGATCGACGCATCTCAAAATTACGGATAATCCAACTTGAGAAAAGAAAATTAACTGTGAACAAACATCTAGAGAATCCTTCGTGGTCTGCCTCAAACATAGTAAAAGTGTTAAAAATCCCAAAGTCAACGGTGTGTCTTGTAAGCAAACGTTACAAGGATACTCTGAGTGTGGATAGAGCACGCCGAATAAAAGTGGCACTATGGACAAAGAGCTGACGAGAAAGGCGTGGAGGTACGTGAAAGGCAACCCAGGTGTCTCCATACGTGATTTGGCAAAGAAATACGATTCCAACTTTTCCACCGTGTGTAACATCTTTTCAAGAGAAGGATATAAGTCTTTTTATGTCAGTGAACATTGACGAAATTTGATGGCTGTATTTTAATCGATGACGAAAAATATTTCTTGGTCGGATCTAGCCAACTGCCACTACTCTAAGGAGATACTAGAATGATATGCTGCAAACGATGTTAATTTCGTCACCAAAGAGATTATTTTTCTGAATTGCCCTGAGTTCAGACCGATCGAAAAATATTGGGCAATTGTCAAGTGAAAACTTTGAGGATGCTGTAAAGAAGTGATAAATGCGCAACAAATGCGATTAACGAGGAATAAGTTCGCCGGTACCAACGACTGTGCAGATCATGATGGCATCAATCACAAGTAAAGTGCGACTATTCGTACAAAACGGTAAAATGTAATAACTTGTTAGGTATCTAAAGTTTAATGAATACCTTTACATGAAAGCTGAATAAATACCCTTTTGTTTGACGTTTTGATCAACCGTGTATGTTGTTGAATTCTTGAGTTATGATCACTTGAATGCGTCCAAATTTCTTTGAATCGGGCATTATATCCATCAGTTTTCCCAAGGCGTGACTCAACAAGTCATTTTACATACGAGTGAACAATATTCCTTCGCGAACGGTTAGCAGAATCTCACTGACAACTGTACAACTGAGCGGATGTTAATTATACACTCTTTAGAGAAACTTAGCAAAATTCGGTTCATTTCGGTTTGGTATGAAAAAAAAAATACGCATGTTTGTAACTGTTGCAATTATTATCGACTCACCCTTTCCACTCTTAACATTGGGTCCTCCCTTAGCTCTGTCGGTAAAGGCGCAACTGGTTGTTGGTTGCAGGCTGGTTTCGATTCCCGGTCTGGTCTAGGAATTTTTCCTTACGGAAAATTTTTCGAATCCGACTCGACTGTACTTGCCACACAACCGTATAAAATTGGCCCAGGAATCATAATTTGCCATCGAGAATTAGCTATACATACAAAAAAAGGGAAAAATTAAGATTGGAGACGCGAGAGATGAAGATAAAAACATTATGTCAGCTGTAATGGAATATGAAGATCAATCGCAAGATTGCCTAATGATAAATTTTCATGCACCAAACAGAAATGCACATTCATTTTTCGCAAAGTTAGGATCATTAATGAATGGGCACCCTTAGAGCTAGCATCATAGGAGATTTCAACTCTCAGAAAGGGAAAGTAGATTCAGACGTAGAGGAAATAAAGAGGCTAGGTAATTTGTGTGAATACAAACGAAACTGGGGAATACATGAAAAATCTTCTTGCAATTTGTACATAACAAATAGATGAAGTCGGAACAAAGCATAGTTCATTAAAAAGCAAAGAAAATAATAAAAAAATATCAAGAAGAATAAGGTAAGCACAGGACAGCTGTGGTGGAAAATTTAGATACTACAAAAGCCTACGATTTTTGACTGAGAAAGTGACGGTTAATGCAACAAAGGAGAAGAAGAAAAATGTCCTTTAACACCTAATAGGAAAAGAGCCATGCCTTGTTTGATGAAGGCAAGGGAACGAATGAGGCAAGCGAAAGAGATGGGCATGGAAACATAATGGTTTTGACAAAACATAAATACACAAAGACAAGAATATACAAACAAAGTAAAAGAACACAACGAAAAAGAAGTTGTTACATTTTACAATGATTTCAAAGACTACGATGTAGGAGAAAGTATAAAAAAGTCTAATAAGTTTCTGAAAAAAATAATGTTTGGAAAAAAGTCAAATAAACCAGACATTTCGATGGAAAAATTGATGAAGGAATTAGAAATATCTAAAGGGAAGTCCCTTGAAATAGGAAAGGTTAATAAAATTGTAACGGAAGAACAAAGTAAGGAAAAAATCAACAATATTATCAGAAGTATATCGAATCGAAAAGCAGCAGGACAGGATGGAGTAAAAAATGAACATATAAAATACTAGCTGCAACTAAATGAATGAATTCGAATACGAATACGAAGAACTGTCGCGTTTATGTTTTTTCCTGAATGAATATGGTAAATATATTTTGGTTTTCTAATGTGTGTAATTTCAGTTTGAACGAAATTTTCTCTTGCTTAACCTTAGATTAACTTCTTGTGCATAATGTAGCGCTGAGAATAACTCAAGCATACCCTATTCTTGACGAAGAAGGGGTTAAACTTCTATCAGAATATTTTGCGTTTTAGTTGCATGGATAATTCTCATGTTTTGTTCAAATGTCTATTTCATTTGTTTGAGAGCCTTCCCCCCCTTCCTTCCAGAGGGAATGGGTCTTGACCCATATAAGAAAAAAAAATCCAGCCTAAGAGCCCCCACATGCCAAATTTGGTTCCATTTAATTGATTTGTACTCGAGTTTTGCAGAAATTTGAGATTCATTTGATGGGAGCCCTCCCTGCCCCTCAGACGGGAAGAAGGTTCGAACCATCGTAAGAAACTTCTCCGCCCCAAATACCCAAAAATATAAATTTTCATTACAGTAGGGATATTACTCATGTTTGGTTGACATTTGTGTCTAATTTGTATGAGAGCCTACCCCTTCCAGAGAGGAGAGGGGTCTCAAACCACCGTAGATACAAAAACCTCCACATGCCAAATTTGGTTTCGTTTGTTTGATTAGTTCTTGAGTTATGCAAAAATTTATGTTTCATTTGTATAGAAGCCATCTCTTCCAGATAAGGGAGAGGTCTCAAACCACCATATAAAAACTTTATCTTTAAAATCCCCCACATGCCAAATTTGGTTCCATGTGCTTGATTAGGTCTCGAATTATGTAAAATTTTGTTTTTTATTTGTATGGAAACTCTCCTTTAAGACGGACGAGGAATTTCGATCCATCATGAGAATATTCTCCGGCGCCAAAAATCCCTGCATTCACATTTCCATAATATTCTGAAATTCTCATGGTTGGATGAAATTTATGTTTATTTGTTTGGAAGACCCCCCCTCCCTTTATAAAGAAGGAATAGGTTTTAAACCACCGTTGAAGCATTTCGTGCCATTAAAAACCTATACATGCCAAATTTTGTTCCATTTGCTTGATTTGTTCTCGAGTTATGCAAACAAATTCTGTTTCATTTGTATGAGAGCTATTTCTTCCTGATAGGGGAGGGGTCTCAAACCACCATAGAAACATTTTTTGCATCCTAAAACCCCCACATGCCAAATTTGGTTTCATTTGCTTGATTAATTCTCAAATTATGCTGAAATGTGTGTTTCATTTGTATGTGAGTCCTCCTTCCAGAGGGTGGAGGGATCTCGACTATTTTAAGACCTTTTCCTGGACGCAAAAACCCCTGCATACAAATTTGCAAAGCAGTACGGATAGTTCTCATGTTTGGCAGAAATTTGTGTTTCATTTGTATGGGTGGCCCCCTTTTCAGAAAGAGGAGGGGTTTTAAATAACCATAAACACATTTCTTGCCTTCAAAAACTCGCCCAAGCTTAATTTGGTTCCCTTTACTTGATTCGTTCTCGAGTTATGCAGAAATTTGTATTCCATTTGCATGGGAGTCTCCCTTTGTAGGGGCGGAAGAGGTCTCAAACCACATTGAAAACATTTTTTGCCTTCACAAACCTCTCATAACAAATTTGGTTCCATTTGCTTGATTAATTCTCGAATTAGGCAGCAATTTGTGGGAGCCCCCCTCTTCCAAAGAGAGAAAGGGTCTGAAACCACCATAGAAACATTTATTGCTTTCAAAACCCTCCACCTGTTAAATGTGGTTCCATTTGCTTTGTTACTTCTAGAATTATGAAGAAATTTGTATTTCATTTGTATAGAAGCCCCCCCTCCCCTCCTTACAGTGAACGGAGGGGTTTTAAACTACCATTGAAACATTTCTTGCTATCATTTGCTGGTTCCATTTGCTTTAGTAGTTCTCGAGTTATACAGAAATTTATGTTTCATTCGTATGGGAGCCCCCCTTCCACCTTTCAGAAAAAGGAGGGGTCTCGAGTCACCTACGAAAAAATGTCTTGCCTTAAAAAACCACCACCTGCGAAAATTTGTTTCGATTTGCTTGATTACGTAGCGAGTTATGCAGATTCTTGTTTTATTTGTATGAAAGCCCCCCTTTTCTGAACGGGGAGGGGTCTCAAACTACTATTGAAACGTTTCTTGCTTTCAAAAACTTCTACATGCCAAATTTGGATCCATTTGCTTGATTGGTTATCGAGATATGCAAAAATTTGTGTTTCATTTGTATGGGAGCCCCCCTTCACAGTGATGGGAGGGGTCTCTTACTATCATAAAAACCTTTCGCGGCCTCAAAAATTCCTGCATACAAAATTTCACGCCGATCGGTTCAGTAGTGTTCGATTCTATAAGGTTCAGAAAGACAGATATTCATTTTTATATCTATAGATACCTACATTCTAAAGAAGCAACAGTAGAGGAATCGTATCAAATAATAAAGAAGGTGTGGGAAACAAATGACATTCCAGATCAATGGAAATAGTCAATTCAGTCGTCAATCCCAAAATGGAAAGGAGAAAAAGAAACAAAAGATTTTAGAAGGAAAAGTTTATGTAATATAGGGTACAAAATCTATGCAAAATGGTTAATGGAGAAACTAAAGGAGTATGCAGGAGATCCTGGTAATTATCAAGCAGCGTTCATTAAAAATTGGTCTACAGACGATCAAATGTTTTATAATAGGAGATGTTTAGAAGAAAGATGGAATGGAGGAGAAACAACAATTGTAGCATCGATAGATTTAAGAGGAGAACATTCTGCATTTCAGAATAAGGATTTCTCAAAATTCTTTAGGGAGAAAAGAATGAAACTTTCTAGGAGCATTGGTGGTACTTTCTTCTAATATGAGCACGGAAATTCGTGTTCCGGATCAAACTTCCCCAAATTTCTGGAGAAAACTTCCCAAAAGTTCAGAAGAGGACTTCTCAGAAGTCCAGGAAAAAACTTCAAGAACAAATTTAATTTTCCAAAAAAGTTTTGAATAAAATTTTCCTCACAGTGCTGGATGGAACCAATCAGAAGTTTGGAAAGAATAAGCTCAGGAAAAAACTTCTCCGAGTTTCAGGAAGAAACCTACCATAGAGGGCACTACCTGTAGGGTCAAGAAGGAATTTTTCAAAAAAATCAGTAAAGAACTCCTCAGAAGTGCACAAGAGGACTTCTCAAAAGTTGCGAAGAGACCAAAAGTTCAGTTGGAACTACCCAGAAGTGCTAGAGAGCTTCCCTAAAGTTCCAAAAATATTCCAGCATTTCGGAATGATAACTGCTCGAAGTTCACAAAATCTCTGAAGTTATGGTAGATTTTTTGATAAAATCAGGAAGAAATTTTCCAAAAGTATAGAGGGATCTTTCTCAGGGAATTTCTCAGAAATTCAGGAACAAACTTCCCCGAAGTTCGGGACAATACTCTCTGAAGTTCAAAAGAGATTATTTCGGCAGTTCAGAAAAGCACTTCTCAGAAGTGAAGGAAGAAATTTCTAGCAACTTAAGAAGATTTGCCAAGAAATTCTGAAGAGTACTTTCTCAAAGTTTTGCAGAAACTTTCTTCGTAGTTCAGGGTGGGACTTATCAGAAGCTTAGAAAGTAAATATGTTCAGGAAAAAAATTACCAAATGTTTCTGGAAGATAAAGTTGGGTTCGAAATGTGAATTTTGAAAAACATAAGGAGTGACTGCCAAGAAGTTCATGAGGAATTTTGCCTGAAGTTCAGGTGGAAACTTCCCAGAATAAAGCAAAGAGTTTTGCAGAAGATCAGGAGAGAGTTTCCCTGAAATTTAAGAGATAATCACTGACTAACCGAAGAAGCAGTCTATACAAAAATCATTCATATGACCATAATGATATTGATGATTATGAGTAATGATGACACCATATTAAAACAGGGGGAAAAAACTATGGAAAATTGTGTCATCCATGCGAATGCTTCAAGCTTCAGTGTCACTTTAATAATATGAACCAATAGTGTAAGGTTGCATACAGTCCAAGAAATAGATGCAGACATGTTAACATAATCACACAAATAGCGATAATGACATAACTCGCACTCTTATTTAGTCTTTTCGTTGAAAGAAGTCTAATTTTCTAAAATAAAAAAATTACAGACTTTTATAGACATATCCAGACATTTCAAATTTTTATCACAGACCTTTGAAAAAAATATCTGACATCCCTGATGGTATATTTTTTGTAACTCGTTGACTAAGACATTTGATATGTTCCAAAAGTCCATTCTAGTATTAGATGAAACTTCAATAATACTCTTCACTGAAAACGAAAATCACAGGGAGATGAAAAAAAAATCAATCCACAATCGCATCCTCAACCGCAGCAGGTTCTCATCAAATGCCACTAAATAAAGTATACGACAATCGTCAGCCACATTCAGTCCTCTATGTATTGGGTGGTCGCAAATGGCCAGCAGCCTCTCTTCTTTCCTCGACCTCATGCATCCACCTCACGGACATAATCAAACACAACATACTTCAGCATAAATACTCATAAAAGTCATTTGGCGTCGTCTGCTGGATTCCGCAAGTATGAGCCAAGGTGGGACACTTCTCCTGTCGCCATGTCACCGCAGGACAGAACTGATCCGATGAAAGGGACTCCTTTTCCAACCCCGCCAGGAAGGGACTCCATCGTCCGTTCCTTCCTACGAGAGAGAGAGAGAGAGGGCCAGTTGCGGGATTTGGATATAAATTACAATTTATATGTGCCATGAACCGAAGCGGATACTGACTGATCCGAGCTGGGTTGGACCAAAACCGGACACCGGACGAAAGGATCAAAACGGTTTTATGTAGATGGGAAACCGGTGGGGACATGTCGTCAAAATGGAAAATTACTACGACTCTCCCATTTTCTTCCGTATCATTTTGTATGATGTATTATTATGGGAATGTTGAACGGTGATGTTCATCGAATGATGTTTTCACTTTCGGAGCTGGTTGAAAAAATACTTTGAATTCATTGCACAGCCCACTGCGGGCTCCGAGGATCTCCAACGGAAGATGTCATAATTAATGGCGATTTAGGAAAAAAGGGGTACTTGTGGGAGCTTAAATTTGATTGTGTAATACGTAAATTGATGCAAAACTTATATTAATCATGTTTAACAAGCATCGTAAAATAATTCGATGAACCCTTCGACCTATAAAACCGATTGGAGGCCAATCAAGAGAGTTTACGTGCTAATAACTTTGGGCTGATCGGTCGTAGATCAAAGCATCAACGAGGAGCCGCCTTTTCGGTGTTAAATCATAACACATAACCGTTGCTCGTCGGCTTAATGGTTCGGACATAAAAGGTCATAAATCGAACCAAAGTGCGTAAAGAAGTTCACTCCCACCCCCTTTCTCTCGGCAATCATCCGTGAGTCATTTGTGGCGGGAAAGCAAATCTCGGCCGCACGATTGTGATTAGGCAATAGAATCAGGAAAACATGGATAAGAATGGCCATAAATTCCGTAACGCTGTGAGGGAAATTTCCGAACTGATTGGATTAGAGCAGGTTGCGTCCGCACTCGATTGAACGTTGTAGCAATTAATTCCACTTGGTGAGGACGAAGGATTCCAATTATAGGAAATGAACACTCGTCCAGGATCCGTGAGCAATAAGGCTGGCATGTGACAGACCGGGTGGGATTGAACGCCAGGGCATAATTTAATTAATTATTGAATTACACTGAGACGATGAACAAAAGACGTGCCTTGCATACCGATTCCGATTACAGAGGAAGATCGTCGGACAGTAAAAGGGGTCATTCCGGCAGTCAACGTGTTGCCAATAGCGGTAAGCTGATTTGTAATATATTAATGCAGACTTTAAACAGTTTTAAATGGCTAAGCCTTCTCGAAAAGTGATGGCTCAAAGTGGAAACATTTTTCCAGTGGAAATATCACGTAATTTCCGCTTTGATTGAAGCTCACCATGAAGACGAATCCATCAGTCACAGCTCCGTATTAGCAATAAAATATGCGATAGAAAATTATTCATTCATGAAACATCTGCCCATCAAATGCAGATCAAGCTGTTTTTATATATTATTTTCCCTATTGCAGTAACGAGCGAACGTTTCACACTTCACAAAAAAATCTGGTGGGAAGATGAAACGATATTAATATAATCATCGACACCTGTTCCCTCCTCTTTTGCCGGAACACAAACGCGTTGCAGAAGAAGTTTCCCCCAGTTAAGGCAACTACGAGGGAGAGAGAGAAAAATATCATCCTTCCCTATTTGCTCCAGCCATTCGAGGATGATGCTCTGATTATGGTTTTGATCTGGAATGTGATCCGGAATCCAGATATTCTGGGGATTTGCAGCTTCGTGAAACGATGATTTGATTGCCGCCCTTCGGAGAGGAAACAGACATCACTGAATTTGCAATGAGATGTAGATGAGCTGAGACGGATGATAAAAATAATAATTTTCAGCCAGTTTGTTTGCCGAGAGTGTGCTGGGAAGATTCTGAATGCTTTGCTGAGAATCAATAGCCTGAAACGGAGTAATATAAGAATCTTTTAAAGCAGTTAAGTTGGTGATCGTTTTATTTTTAAGTCGTTGATTTTATTTCTTTGTGATCGATTGACTATTTTCTCAATTTGAATCGAAGTATGCTCTTGTCGCGTACAGACGTGCAGGGATACCAGATACTTTTTCAAGCATCTGTTATAAAAATTTGCAACCAGCGGAATGTGTATAAAAGTCTGTAAATTTTTTTTCACAAAATAAGACTTGTTTCAACGAAAAACGTTATGTAGAAAGCAGGTCATTTTTGCATTATGTGTGATTATGTATAAATTTCTGCATCTATTTTTTGGATTGTATGCAACGTTAGATTATTTTTCCATATTTTTCAAATTGACACTGAAGCTTGAGCATTTTCATGATGCCGCAATTTTCTATAGTGTTTTTTGCTCTGCAATGTTCTTTCCAGTTTTTAAATAAAAATTCAGGCCTCATTTGATAAACTCAATAGACTTATTTTTGGATCAACAATAACCATTGAATTACAATGAATAACAGAGTAAATTTTCCGTTACATAAATTATAAAGTTGAATTCGAATTTTTGTTTTATATTACATTTGTAAGAAAAACAACACTACAATGACACTAAAAAGGATTTGTTTTGTAGATTTCGAGGGCTGTCATTTTCGATTTAAACATTTGTGTTTATTTGAATGGGAGCCCCCTTTCAGGAATGGAGTAGCCTCTTACAGTTATAAGAACCTCTCCCGGCCTCAAAATCGCCACCATATACAAATTGACGCTGATCGGTTGAGTAGTTTTCGAGTCTACAAGTTCAAATTCTGAACTTTCGAAGCATTCTCGAAAACTTCGTGGATATATTGATACACTTTTTGCATTTTTTTCATTCTTCTCAGGTGAAACTTCAGGGAATTTTTTACCGATCAAATCTTCCGAACGAGGTGAGATGGAAAGCAAGGAATTGTAATTCCTGCATGAGTGTGTACATCTCATAGATATGATACAAATGGTTGGGAAGATGGTGTGTACCATATTTTAATGGTGTCATGAATGATGAATATCATTATGACATATGAATTATTTTGTATACACTACTTCTTCGGTTAGCCAGTGATTATCTCTTGACTTTCAGCGAAGCCCTCACTGATATTCTGCAAGGCTCTTTGCTTAAATTCTGGGAAGTTTCACTTGAACTAGAGAAAAAAATCCTCATGAACTTCTTGGCAGTCACTCCTTATTTTCTTCGAAATTCACATTTACGAACCCAAGCTTACCGTCCAGACACATTTGGTAAAGTTTTCCTGAGCATCATTATTTTCTAAACTTCTGATAAGTCCCATCCTGAACTATGAGGAATTTTTTCCAAACCTTTTAAACTCTCCAGAGTTTCTTGGAAAATCTTCTAAAGTTGTTAGAAGTTTCTTCCTGACCTTCTGAGAAGTTCTGAGAAATTTTCGTTCTCTTCTGTTTTCTTCTGAAGTTCAGGGGAGTATACTCCAGAACATCCGGGGATGTTTTTTTTCTAAATTTCTGAGAAATTCCTGTTTGAGTTTACTGAAATTTCTTCCTGATTTTATCAATAGTATCTTCCTGAACTTCTGGAATTTCCTCAACTTCGAGAAGTTCTATTATGAAATGCTGTAAATGTCTCGATCCAAGACTCAAGGGAAGCTCTCTAGCATACTTCTGGGCACACTTTGACTGCTGCTTTTTGTATTCTCCCATGCGCAGAGTTTCAAACTTCTGATTGGTCCCATCCTGAACCGCGAGTGAAATTTTG
Organism: Aedes japonicus; assembly: GCA_034211315.2. Lineage (NCBI taxonomy): Eukaryota > Metazoa > Arthropoda > Insecta > Diptera > Culicidae > Aedes > Aedes japonicus. The sequence goes on along the minus strand of JASCZW010001847.1, from coordinate 155,775 downwards.
ATGAAATCCTTGGGAAACCCGTCTTTCCAAAATTTCTAGTGAAAAGTCCCTTAAATTTGTTCTTAAAGTTGCTTCCGGGACATCTGAGAAGTCCTTTTCGAATTTTGAAAGCTCATCCTGTTGGAAGTTTCGTTCCGGAACCATGCTGGGAAATTCGTGCTCAAATTCGGCTGAAGTACCCACAATGCTCCTAGAAAGTGCTTCATTGTGATCTCTCTTACGAACTTTGAGAAATCATTATTCTGGACATTTTTTTCACAAATGCTCTCCTGAGCTCTGGAAAAGCTGCCTAGCAGTTCTTGATGATTTTTTTTTCCTGATTTTTTAAGAAATTATAGGTAATGCCCTGCTGGTTAGAAGTTCCCATCTGAAATTTGGGGATTTTTTTTTATTTGAACTTCTGGGACGCTTAATCTTGAATTTCTGTGAAGATCTCCAAAACCTTCTGAAATGTTCCAAACCTCAACGAAGCCTCTTCTCTACACTTCCCTTTTCTTGCACAAGTTTCTGCATGATTACCGGAGCAGTTTTTTTTCATTTGCAAGGTTTTCTTCCTGAACTTCTAGAAATTATCCTCACCAAAGTCTCTGGGAAGTTTACTTCTAAACTCTTCCAGGACGTGCCCGCAAATTATGGGTCGTTTCTTCTTATACTTCTAGGAATCTAGGACTCAATTCAGGGGCATATTTCTAAATTCCTAGTGCAAATGTACCAAAATGCATGCGTATTAGTAGTACTGTGAAAAAAATCAGAGTTTTAAGATTTAATTTCAATAGCTTATAACTTTTTACCTAGTGGCAACCGACCGGGCCCTAGATCAATGTTAGGACTCGCAAAAAATAATTGTATTCAAACGAGAAAATAAAGATATACTTTGTTATTCCGATACAAGGCGGTTTCGCAGGTTCCGATGGGCCTATACGATACTTCATCTCCGGCCCATGATGTCGCCAAGTGGCTCCACCGCTTTCGTTTTCTTCAAGGATTGCTACTTTTAATGATACCATACGATATTTTAAAATATTTCAACGAAGCTTTTACTGTATTCCGTTTCATACCGTTCAGATTCCTGGCAACGATTCAAATCCGAACCCAAGAGAATACCTTTATTTGATATTTAACAAATATTTCAAATGACTGTAAAAGTCTGCAACACAAACAAAATGATCATAGATTGCCCAGCATTCTTTGAAAAAGTCTGGTAAATAAAATGAAAAGTTCAGGTATCTTACGGCATACGTCTAGAATATGGCATCCTAAGACGTTTTATAACTGTCATAAGTGTCTGTTTTTACTACTATACTTGGTATGCATATGTCACCGCGTTGTACTTTAGAATTTTAGCATGTCGAAATTGACTAAAGTGACGACAGTTCGTACAAATGGTCAGCGTTGTATGTCTGTCTCAGGCATTAAATTTTAAATAACAAAATTAATTGCAAGATAGAGGTATTCTTTATTCCTTTAAATATATATATTTTGTCGATAAAGTAAAATTGCCAGCCCATGCAACTACGACAAGAGCCGTTTTTTTTTATTGCAATAAATTATCAGAAGCAGTTTGTATTGTTTCAGAACGAACGAATGTTCTTTTTGTGTCAACAAATGCTTGTGATTTTACAGTTGCATGTGTGGCTTTTGATACGTAGTGCTTCGTAGTATAAGACGGTTTCGTCGCGAAAACAACGAATACATTTGTTAGTCCTACTTTCGATGGTAATATAAAACGAAAAATTATAATTTTCATGCTTTAAATGACTCACTAAACGAAAGGCATCCGCAGAGTAATCGAAGAGAGCGATAGTTCTGACAAAACATTTTTGGTGTGAAGAAAGACGATTGAAGATTTTGCTTCATCACAACGGTCATATTTTTACAATATTTCTTCATCAAACGACTAGTAACAGACCATAAACATTATAATAATTATTGATAAACAATCGATTTTGTCTTTTAATAACTAATGCACCGGGCATACCGAATTTCTTTTTTCTGAATCACCATCCATAAAAACACGTGACAACTTCTGCCGCGACTATTGTGTTTGCTGCAAAGCCTTCAAGAAAATCATCACGATGTCAAATTGTACCAATACTTGTAGCACCAAGTTTTGTCAATGATTATTGTTCGTGGATGACAGTTCAATGAACACAGAACAATAACATTCAGTCTCACCATAATATGGCTTATTTAAACAACACCGATTTAATTTTGAACCAACACCAATTTTGTTTTGTTTTCTAAAAGCTTCAAATGTTTAAAGAAAAAGAAAATATTTATTGTTGAATAAAAAATGATGTGTTGGAAACAATGCACCTGCATTGATTTGACCAAACCGGCTGAATCTGAAAAACATATCAGTTTTATTACGCCAGAACCATTGAAATAATAAAGAAATTTCAAGGTGAATTTTTGATGATTGTTGATTCTATCAACACCATTTGTTGTTAATCCAATAATGATTTTTGTTAGAACATAATCACTGTTAATATTAATGATTCATACAGTGTATCACCTATTGTCAAAATATATGATTGCATTGAACTAAAACAATGTGTGGTTGTGATTTAGTGCACAAGGAATTTTGATTCTCATCATTGCGTTCAATCACCCAATATTCCTCTGCATGTAGCCTACATCAAATGAATTTGTTGCTGCGCCTGTAGTTCTATGTTTCTGCCATCATGAATTAGTCGTACATAGCGCGCCTTTATCATGCACTGCCCGGATCAAAGGAAAACTCTTAATAGTACCTGTATAAAAAACTATAATCAATAATAATAAGATTATATTAATTGCAATAGGTCAATATTATGCATCGCATAAAATACTGTTGATTTAACTAATATGAATAACACTTTTTTGTGATACTTTAAATAATTTAAAGACATTTGAATAAACTTGTTGCACTAATATTTGTAACAGTCTTAAGAACATCCATTAACCTGAATAAATGCAGTACAATGAGTGCAATGTTTTTCTTAATCTTTATATAAGCTTAAAGATACTTAAATAAAATTAATTGAAAAATGTTTGCAATCATTACTTATTTCAAGTATATCAGATATAAACATAAAAACAACAACAATAACGTTTTTGTGATGATTTTATCACAATTGAGAAATAAGGGGGGGGGGTCCGTGAGCGTTACGTAATTAAAGGGGGGGAGTCTGGTCGCGCGTTACTTATTGTTATGTACATAGGGGGGGGGAGCTGTTCCAAAATCCCGATTTTTTGCGTTACGTTATTTGTGCACAAAGCCAAATTCAATTTAACTTTTTAGGGATAGAAATTATATTCAAGTATAGCTTTCAATACGAGCAAATTTTATATTGTTGACGTTCGTCTGTCTATCACGATGACGATTTTTGCTTGAAGGGATTTGGTACCGCTAGTCGATGCGTGTTGTTTTCGAAAAGGAACAAGCGATGGTTACACATAGAGAGTTACTCGTAGTCACATTGTGATTACAAAAGATCTACTATTCACCCCACAAGCTAGAGTTTTCAACAATTGTGAAACTGTTTCAGTTATCTCATCTACTTCACTTTTTGTACGTAAAATTTTGACTTCCCAACCTTGCAAGGCATAGGGTACGGGACGGCTTTTAAGCAGTCTATTCAGCACCTGAGACATTTTTCTGTAGCTGTATGTAATCTATAATTAGAACTGCCAATATTTAGACATAAATCCTTCTGCTTACGTCTGGTCTATCGGAACATACCTTCAGCAACGTGCATTAGACGCTGAAAATTTCAATGCCATGGAATAAAGTTCCCAATTGCAAGGAATTTTTAAAAGCATGCGGATTGCTTCCCGATAAAATAAAATGTTTTCTTCAGCTCCGTAATCTGTACATAACAATATTGTATGAGTGTGAATCCGTGCATGTGTGCGAAGGCAAACTGAAATAGAACAGTTCAAGAGAAAATCGTCAAAAGGTCGAAAGTAACATTTATAAACAATGACTTGAAACTTAAATTTCCTGGAAATGCCAGGTTGCTAACATCTACATCCACTACCAACGGGAAGGCAATAACTCCTTGTATCAATTTCTGGTGCTATTTGGTTCGTGGGAGCAAGCAGATCCCAGAAAAATGCGCCAGAAGTCATTGTTCACAAATGTTACTTTCGACCTTTTGACTATTTTGTCTAGAGTTCACGATTTGCTGCAAACGTCAATTTCCTCAACCCGCTCCTTCCTTTTACCCATTCGCTCTCGAAAGCAATCAACCAAAACTAACAATACAGTATGAGTGCAATTCCGTGTATGTGTGCGAAAGCAAAATTAAATAGGCCAGTTCACGATGTGCTGCAAATGTCAATTTCCGCAACCCGCTCCTTCGTTTTACCCAAACAATCAACCATAACATGTCGATTGCTACGATCACAAACTCATCTACTAGCAGGTTATGAGACGTACACGATCGAGCTTTTAGTTTGTCATTGATCGTAAGATTGGCAATGTGTATTTATTATTTCATTTACTCTCACGCAAATGTTAGCCAAAGTTTCTGTGAAGACAAACGGAATGCTTAAAAAACAAACAAATGCAAGTGACTGTTGGCTTTACGTTACAATACCGGTACGTTACATCCATGGATAACAAAGAAGAGAGGAGACATGGGCTCTCTCAAAAGCAACAGTAATGAAATAGCTATCGTTCAACAGCGAAACATTATTTATCGTTGAGTACTATTGGAAGCTTCGAAACATATGTATTTGAAATTTGCATATGATAATGCCAGATGATGGAATATATAATCATAAGCATAGATCAACCTCAAATGACTGGAAGAAACATGAAATAAATAGTGATTTCAGATTATCTAAATATGTAATAAATTTAACTCAATGTTTAACATCACATTTTGGCAACAAGCCTAAAGACTGTATTCGATGAAATTTGGACACACGCAATTGTTCGTAACTTTTTAAGGTGTGAGTATAAATTATTGAAATTTTAACTGAATGTATTTCATTGTGTTGTGTCAATTGTGTAATGAGTTTCGTGAAAATCGGTCGAGCGATTTCAGTGATGGCTTCGAATGAAGAAATAGTGCGCCAACAAATGTTGGGCACTCACTTCGAAAACCCAAACGCTTCTCATCGATGGATCTGAAAACAGCTCGGAATCGCACATTCAATCGTATCTCATGTGATCAAAACGTTCAAAGACCGTAAGACAACCAAGCGGAAAAATGGTAGTGGCAAAAAACGTGAAACGTGGCACATCAAATCCGGAGAAGGCCAGGATTGTATTGAACCAATTTAAGCGTTATCCCAACATTTCGATGTTGGAATGTTGCGAGAAAGGCGAAAGTTTCAGTTTGTTTTGTGCAGAAAACAATGAAACGTTCTGGATTATGTACATGTGTACAAGGTCCAGAAGGCACCGAACCGAAACAGAACTCGGTGACCAAAACTCGTGCAAGAAAACTGTACAGGGAGTGGCTCACAAAACCGTTCTGCATTGTGATGGTCAATGAGACCTACCTTAAAAGCCGACACCAAACAAATGCCAGGACAGGAACACTACGTCTCCACCTCTAAGTTGGCCGTTCCGGAGAGTGTACGGAAGAAGAAACTGTCGAAATTCGCAAAAAAATTCCTTGTCTGGTAAGCGATCTGTGGATGTGGCAAAATGAGTCAGAACTGAATCTAACCATAAAAAATGCATATGATGGGCAAAATGCAAAAATTGAACTTGAAATTAAGCCTTGCCCAAAAAAAAAAAATTTTCAATTGATGATGATGATGATGGTCCCGCCCTTACCCCTACAAAGGTTTGAGCTAGACGATTTTATCTCTAAGATAATTAATTTGGTAACAATTCAAACCAGTTATGCAAAAAAAAAAACGAACTGATTTCATCTACAGATATAAATTTCTCCAAAAATCTATCGATTTGCTTCACAGCGACATAATTGTGAAAAACTTTGATGTTAACCACAAAAGTTCGCAAGTATTCCCAGCGATCAGGAAATTCTGTTGCAATTCAGATCACAGAATCCAGTTAAAGGACATTATCAAAAGACAAGCCAATATCCGATCCTGCCCGCTACAGAGTCAGAGGTTCCAACACTAATGGAACCGCCACCTTAGTTTTGGGCTGACCAAGGATATCCCCAATCAGGGAGATCGAGAAAATTTCCAAACCGAAAAAATCCTCGACCGGCTCTAGTCAAACTTTTACTTTCAACCACAAAAGAATTGACGAAGAATTCCCCGACATTCAGCCAGACAACTCGCTACTATTTCATAGTACCATCTAAAGCATCAAAGGCCAATTTTTTTTAACGAATTTAAAAGAAGTCCATCATATCTGTATACCGCGCGCGAGGCTCAAACAGTTGTAGACTACTTTATTTTTTTTTATTTTTTTAAACTAACACAACATTGTACAAATTTCCATCATCATCATTGTGACGAACAAAATAGTGAGTATTGTAGTATTGTAAATGTGAAAAAATAAAATTGAAAAAATAAAATAGCCAACTAATTATAATCCGTTTGTAAAGAACTTCGTCAGATACATTCTTCATTTTTACAAAAAAAAAAAAGCAACATAAATGTACAAAAAATGGTGTGTGTGTGTGTGTGTCATCCTCTATCCCTCACCCAACCGGGGGCGTTGGGCGAGTAGAACTGCGAATAATTTGATCAATCATATGCTCTGCAATGGTGCCCTTTTTGTTATGGAGGCCAATACAATAAAAAGGAGAGCTTTTGAGGCAACACAAGTTATTCTCAAAGCTTTTGGGGAAATGGAAGGTACTGAGGAGTCCACAACAGGTACAGCAAAGCATTACATAGACGCCCTTATTCACACTTACAACTCAGGAATAGAAGGTCAAGAAGAGCCACCGTCACCAACTAAAGCTTGAACCGGGTACCTGGGAAACCCACAATACCCGCGGCAATAGCCAGCGGACGATGCCCTGGTCGTATTTAGTAAAAAATGGCATTTTGCTTATGGAATGATGTCAGCTTCTTGTTGTAGTTTTGCTTGAAAAAAAAACATTTCGGTCAGAACCACCGTTGCCAACTAAAGTTTGAACCAGGTATTTAATAAATCCAATATACCTGCCACCTTAGCCAGCAAATAATGTTCTGTACGTATTTAGTGTATTACGGGGGATAAAACTCTACTGATATCAAAAATATAAAATGTAAAAAGTACTTAGCTGAATTCCTTTTTATTGCGTATCCTATCCAAAAAGCCCAGGCAACAAGCATCGAGCAATGCCCATAACCTCCAGCTGAAAACTGAAGACACGGGTATCGTTTAATCGCACAAGTTCTTCACAATATGATTAAAACACAGAATTAAGTCCAGTTGATAACTATTTCGAAACATTGTCCAAAAACTTCACATGCTAGATTTCATAAAAATGATTGATCCACAACGCAGGGCATTGAGCAAGGCACACACAATCGTAGCAAGAACACCGTTGGGGCAACGCACAAAATATGATGGTGGTCAGTTGGCACTCCCGTAACAATCAATGGAAGCATACTCCGAAGGGCATTCCAAGACCGAAATTCAACGAAAAATACATATAAAAATAAATTCAAAACGGAGCAAAAATGACAGGAGAATTTTTTTTCACGTCTCGCTTGGCGCCCCGCACACTACGATCCACATAAATGTACAAAAAATGGTCTACACAAAATAATCCGTTTTATAATAATAAAACATCGTCAGGTACAATCTTCATAAATATTGAAAAAAAAAATTACGCTTGCTGCTCAGAATACAGTTTAAACGTGTGAAATACATAGTCTTTTAAATTCTGAAAGTGTTGGTGCACGTTTAATGTGTCTTGGCATCGAATTGAAAACATTTATTCCTTTAAAATATAATGAGTTTTGTGAAGCACATGTCAAGAAATTCGGTGTTCTTATTTCATCCGCGTTTCTAGTATTATATCTATGAAAATCACTTCCTCTTTCAATTTTATCACACAAATATCGAGGAAGCAAACCATTAACTACTTTAAAAATGAACACCATAGTTAAATACACAATTCTTTGCTTCACTGATAGCCATTGTAAAGCGTCTAACATAAAAGTCGAGGAAGTGAATCTGTTACATCTTAAAATCAAGCGCATTATTTTATTCTGCAAACGCTGTAACCTCAATATTTGTGTTTGGTTGGCCAAGAATAAAATGGAAGGGCAAAACTCTAAATGAGGGGAGATGATTGATTTGTATAGCTGTATTTTACTGCAAGTAGTTAAATCGTTTTTTAATCGGCATAGAATTCCATACTTCTTGGCAATTTTCTTGAAGACATTGTCAATGTGAGCGTTGAACTTTAGCTTGTCATCAATAATCACGCCAAGATATTTAATCTCCTGAACGCGATCAATTGCCTCATCATCAATCGTAACTGAGACATTCTCATTTACTCGATTCTGTGAAATTACCATACATTTAGTTTTACTTATATTCAATTTCAATTGCTTACATTTCAACCATCTACTTAGAAAACGCAAATCTTCGTTCAAATGGGTAACGGCTTCATTTAAATCTTTAGCTGCAATGAACAACACAGTGTCATCTGCAAACAGATTAATGTCACAAAATCGTAAAACACGTCGCATGTCATTAATATACATAATAAACAAAAGGGGCCCTAATACACTTCCCTGGGGCACACCAAGGTTATTCCCCACGGGACTGGAAACAGAATCATTAAAAACAGTCCTTTGAGTTCTGTCAGACAAATAGCTTTCAAACCATCTGTATGCAGTACTCGAAATTCCAAAGCGCTCTAATGCTTTTAACAACAAGGGCCTAGAAATGGTTTCAAAAGCGCGTTTCAGATCCAAAAAAACAGCAAAAATTGTTTGTTTACTCTCTAAGTTATCTTTCCATTTTGCTAATACTAAATTTAACGCGGTTTCACAAGAATGGCTTTCCCGGTAGCCAGATTGTTCCGAAATCAACAAAGAGTTACTATTCAAATATTGTAACAACTGGCCTTTCACAGCAAGCTCTAAAATTTTCTCTAATGTGTGCAACATGTTGATAGGACGAAACTCTTCGGCTTTAATCGTCCGAGCAACTTTTTGAATCGGAACAACCAACGATTCTTTCCACACTTCAGGCACGTGCCCAGTTTGCAATGATTCATTAATAAGGTCCAGTAAAATGTGACCAATGACATGAATTAATTATGTTAAAACTAAATTGAAAACTGACAACTTCCCATCTAGAATGCATCTTAACTCAAATGTTGGTAATAAAGCAGAAGAAATTTGTAATCTATTTGAAACATTCTTTCAAGAAATGTATACCACATTTGTTGAAGAAGATCGCGATTACGAATATTTCGATTTCTTCCCAGGATTTTCAAGGGACCTTGGAGTTAGTCAAGTCGAATTTCAAGACATATTTCAAGGTTTGAATAATTTAGATGTTTCTAAAGGTTCTGGCCCTGATGGAATACCACCAGTATTCATGAAAAACTTAGCATTGGAACTTACATCACCTTTATTTTGGCTATTTAATATGTCATTGAAATCTGGGATCTTTCCCAAACTATGGAAAAGTTCCTACCTAGTACCTATTTTCAAAAGTGGGAAAAAATCTGAAATACGTAACTATCGTGGAATTGCTATTTTATCTTGCATTCCTAAACTTTTTGAAGCAAGTATAAATGAAAAATTGTTCACTAAAATCAAAAACAGAATCACTACAAAGCAACATGGATTCTTCAAAGGACGATCAACTAGCACAAATTTACTGGAATTCGTTAACTACTCTCTGATAGCAACGGACAATGGTAACCATGTAGAAGCTCTTTATACAGACTTCAGCAAAGCTTTTGATCGCATTGACATACCCATGCTTCTTTTCAAATTGCAAAAAATGGGAATTGAGCCAGGAATTCTCAAATGGATCGAATCCTACCTTACTAACCGTCAACAAATAGTAAGATTCAAAGGGAAGAAATCAAACCCTATTCAAGTCACCACTGGAGTCCCCCAAGGCTCTCATTTAGGCCCCCTCTTATTTATTTTGTTTCTAAATGACGTTTCCTTTATTCTTAAAAAAATTAAATTTCTTGTTTATGCTGATGACATGAAACTATTTTTAGAAATAAGAAATAAAGAAGATATCATTACATTCCAGCAAGAAATAAACGTTTTCTATGTCTGGTGTAACAAAAGTCTTTTACAGCTGAACGTAAAAAAATGTAATTCGATTACTTTTAGTAGGAAACGAAGCACCCTAGACGTAACTATTAATTTAGGGAATCAGCCAGTTGAAAAGTGTAAAAGAGTAAGGGACTTAGGAGTTATCTTGGATTCCAAACTTACATTCATTGAACATTACAATACTATCATCAACAGAGCAAATAATATGCTTGGATTTATAAAACGTTTTTGTTACAATTTTCATGACCCGTACACAATAAAAACATTGTACATTGCATATGTCAGGTCAATACTGGAATATTGTAGCGTAGTTTGGTCACCCTTTTCAGTCATACAAGAAGAACGAATAGAATCGGTACAGAAGCAGTTTTTACTATTTGCCCTTCGTAAATTAGGTTGGACAAGGTTACCTCTTCCATCTTATGAAGCACGCTGTATGCTGATCAGCATCCGATCATTAAAAGGGCGCCATGAATTTGCATTAGTTTCATTCGTAAATGATATTGTTGCGCAACGCGTTGACTCAGTAGAACTTTTAGCAAAACTTAATTTTTACATTCCGTCCCGGCAATTACGAAATAGAAATATATTTACTACAAGCCATCATCGCAGAAATTACGCCAAATTTGGGCCTCTCAATCAGATGATAGCAACGTACAATAAGCACGGAGAAAATGTTGACTTCACTATGACTAAAACAAAATTGAAGCAATACTTAAATGCAATTAGATAACCTAAACATTAAAAATATAAACCTGATATGTAAGTTCTTCAAGACATACTATATATTTAAGAAGTGTAACATACAATTTTAAATATCATTGTAACAAAACGGTCTACTACTGTTTGATGACAAATAAAATTAAAAAAAAATAAAAATTTCCTAACAACGGATTAAAATAGTGACCCCTGATTAAGCCCTTGCCAACCGTATTTCGCACTGAAAAATTGGGATTTTTCTCAATAATGGCAACCACTTTCATGCGCATTTGTCGTGAGCATATTTTTCGATTTATTCCACTTCCAACCTTCCGATCCACAGGCAAGCACTGGTAAAATGATTTGTAAACTGAAAAACACGGTACTTTTCGGTAGTTTTAGTTTCTTGGTAAGATCGCGTTCCGATGAATTTGTATTTTGCTGTCGTTCGTACAAAATGCGTGTGCGCGCTTCCTCTAGATTTGACGCCATTTTAGAGAATGTGACATGAAGGTTATCATTTTGTACCCCGAAATAAAATGGAGAGTTATAGCTTACATATAAGTGAAACGTTTCAGCGATCCGTGAAATAATTCAAAATCTACACTGAAAGCAAAGTGGCCGCAGTTTAACGTGGACAGGCTTTACGCGTCAGAGCATTAGAAAGAAAATATACAACGGTTCTTTATGCAACCAGTACTTCTGCAAAACACTAACTACGCTCATCGCCAAGCCTCTACAGGCTACTTTGAATATACCTTCAAAGTTCTGAATTGTACAAAATTCAACCTGCAAAATGCACTTTCCTACCTCCTGGTGTTGATAATGACATGCAAGTGCGGAAAAAAATGTCCTTACTCTTTCTGGGTGGCTTATATGCACCTTCACAAACCAATGCACAGCTCTAATCTTATCGTGCCACGGTCGTAGAATCATTTGCATATAAACTGCTGCTTCCGCCTCGTTCTCTCCTCATAAGAATCGAACTGGTTTCCTCGCATGTTCGTCCCCAATCGTGGGTGTTTATGGGAGAAGCCGAGAATTACTACATTCTCCGATAAGGAATTACCAATGCGAGAAAAGAAAGCCACCGCTCAGTCACTTTAATCTGGTCCCAACGTACCTATCTAGGACAACTCCCCGTTCAATATGGGAGCAAAAACACCAGCCTCATTTCGGATTTTGCCAATATTTTTCTTTCTGGAGGCGATGAATTTTGATTGTTTTGTAAGCAAACAGATAAACATCCGAGGTTTTGGGAGGCGGCCACAGTCATGTTTCTCATTCTTGGTCCCAGGTTGGTGGAGGCTGGGCTGTTTGGGTCCGGGTCTCGTCGACATTGAACGGGGTATGTGTGCGCATTGAAATATATGAGATTGGCATCCTCCGACGGGTATTACACGAGGCTTGTCGTAAGAAAGTATGAGGTAGAATAAATAGCTTGAGAACTAATCAACTCACTTGGTTGGCAGAAGTAGGTTGGGATACTAAATTGAAGCCAGTAAAATACCTAGATTTACGCCGATTCTCATAAGGGATGCAATGTCAAATAAAGTGTGCTTGTTGTACGATGTGCTTGAATTTTAACCATTCCTAGCTAATTGGAAACGAAATCCAAGCGCTGCGACTAATTTCCTTCCTTCATTCATCACGGCCATGTCTTCGTCCAATCACGGCGGAAAATGAAGGAAACACCACTTTAACAAGCTTCTCACCATGACCCCATTGGTGGCTCCTCACAGGCAATCACGCTCGTTTCGTGATAAGCCAATTGTTTGATTTTGTTCCGCCTTTGTTTTTCCGACAGCGATTTTTTTTTTATTTTATTGGATTTCATTGAGTCTCTTCGCTCCCGGGCTCCCGTTTCTTCTGGCTTTGTGTCACTTATCGGGCCTGGCTGACTCAACAATCGGATTGATCAGATCGATCAATGTCGTCGTCATCCTCGTTGGCATGGTATGGGAGTAGAGGACCTTTGTGAAATTGGAGCAGAAAAATCCCCAACCCACGACCACTCTTCATACCGGAAAGCGAGTCCTTGTGTCGGATTATGATGGCCGTCACGTTGATGTCAATCAAATCCGACGAAACGGTGGATCGAACGGCGGGGGTGGTCGGTAATAGGAAACAGACAGTGAGGAATTTGACGGAAAATGAAGCTTTAAAACGCCTTGTCGTTTTTCGTTTTGTTTTCGGAGATTTCGAGGGTTTGTGATTTTAATTCTGCCAATCTGTCACATTCCACTGAAGTTGATGACGCTTAAAGCTGCTGAGAGCGGAGTGAATCGACCAAGTTTTCGCATGGTTCAAGAAATTGCCAAGGTAGGCGGAGCACGTGCGGGAACCCGAACGAAATTAACGAAGAGGAAGTGAGAAGACAAAAAAAGAAAATCGAAGTCGGCTATTGCAGATTTTTCCTGTCCTTATTTGCCTGAAACATTCTTTTAGATCATAGAAAAAGTTTTTCAATTCCAGATTTGTTGCTGGCGATAACGGTTTCAATGTTCTACGTGTGGATTAGGTTGAACATTCAAGTGGATACTGATAAAATGACGTTGGGTTTTTATCTTTTGAAAACTTAGTAGATTCCGTTTGGGAGTGTGTTACCGGATCTGGCGATAGTGCTCTGAATGCACTTCCACGGTTTTTAAATGAATGTCAACAAATAAATGCATTAAGGTGACAAAATATACGGTGCTAAATTTTGTTATTTTCTCCGATATCTCAGCTGATTTTTAGCCGGCGTCGGTGGTGTAGTGGTAAGCGTGACTGCTACTTGGCACCCAAATGGGTCTGGGTTCAATCCCAGTCGACGTCTGGTGGTTTTTCTGAGGCGAAAAATATGTCGCCGTCTTCCTTCGGAAGGAAGTTAAAAGCCGTTGGTCTCGGCTCATATTCATGATTCTGATAGGTAGGGTCTTAGGGTGGTGGAGTCGTTTCCCTGGCGTCGGTGATTGTCACCAAGTGAGGAAAGAGGCCGACGGAAAATATGTATAAAAAAATCTTAGCTGATTTAAATGGTTCTTCTGGGCTGATGGAAAATATATATATGTATATAAAAAAATCTCAGCTGATTTAATCGTTTCTTATGAGAATGAAGCGTGTCCGGAATTAAATTCTTGTCCCATCACATGATCTTATAGGTTGAACAGAGATCAACACCTATATATTTCTCTACATTTATTTTTCCTCAAGATTTAAATTTTACCCTCATACCCAAACTTCCGGACCATTGACTCGAATCCTGCCATCAATGTTTGGATGAATCTTCTCCTCTGGTTTAAGAAGCTTTTGCTATCTTCTGCTTTAAGTTTTGGGCCGCCTTTGGCTCTCCTCACATTTTTCAGCAATCAGTCTTTATTATTGCCCAAAATTTCTCGATGGGTCGGCGCTCTAGACAGTTTGAGGATTAATGTCATAATGACATTATTTTTCTCGTACCATTTGTTCGTCACTGTTGAACTGTTGCAAGACGGCAAATCGGGCCAAACCTGGGTGTTTTAAGAATGCTGCTTTAGAAGTGGCAATAGGAGTTTTTCAAAGCACTCTTTGAGGTAGATGTCACTATTAATATAACCGGATAAAATGAATGGTTGGCTCATTTTTCCGCAAATTTTTATATTTTATGTTCTTTTAACTTACACTAGGTTTCTTCTTTCCTTCGTAGTGTAGAATATATTACGAGGAATTTGTGAAGAGTTAGCCTTAACGTGAAGAGTTAGCCTTAACTGTAAGGTGCAACCTGTACACGGAAAATAATCCGTGCTCAGATTCGTGAACTGCAGTCATGAGTTCGAGAACAAGCCAAAATGAACCGTGAATTGAATTACGTAATCATGGACTAAATAGCGATTCAAGGGTAAACTACTGAAAACGTGAACTAGTTCACGGTCCGTTTTTATTTTCGGGAACGCTATTTTTCTTCTGTGTATGTTTGATTAACAACGAATCTTATAGCAGTTGGGGACCGACTTTTCGGTTTTCAAGCCATTAATCATCTCGGCGAGGTTTCTTCTAGGATTTGATGTTCTCACTTTGATGTCCTGCATAATTGACTTTACTACATCCACTTTTTTGGCTACGTCTCTGACCGACATGTTGGGCCTCCTCTTGTATACTTTCACACTTGCTTCTAATCTAGTTTGTTGCGTTTTTCTCGTTTTGACTGCTTTGTTGGTCTCCTCTTAACCGTTTTGGTTTGTAGAAACTGGCTCATGGCATTCGACACCGTTTGTTGCGTCATCCCGACCGAATTTGTGATTGTTGTATGTGAACAATTTGGGTTTTCTAATCACTTGTCCAAAATAAGATTTTGCAGCTCTTGTTGTCGAGACGCCATTTTCAAAACAATATGCACGTCGTAGCGAAGGCAACAGGAACCACTGAAAGCTAAATCAAACACTGAAAGAATTTCTTACGTTGAATCAGACCACTGATGCGACAAAGTAAAACTAAAAATAATTTCCGGATACGCTTTAATTCGTACTATATTTTTTTACTGCATTATCTTATCCAACTTTATTATAAAAAATAGGAGACGAATGTAGTCTAACTTCTTAATCCCTTTCGAAAAGTAATTTTCCGGATGGTCTGCAAAACACTCCTCCGCGGCGTCGATGATTTCCCGCTAACGCGATTGAGGAGCTTTTAAAAGTTTGGGAACAGATAATAATCCGAGGGAGCCAAATCGGTTGAATACGGTGGATGCGGAAGCAATTGGAGCCGTAAGTCCTTGGTTTTAGACGTGGTTGTTATGCTCTTGTGTGCCGACGCATTTTCACGAAAAAAAAAACAATATTATTTATCTCTTCATGTGAGGCCGCTTTGCAGCAATTTCGGCACCTTCACTTGCCGCTGCGGACTTGATCGGTAGTGGAGTCACGGCCATAACGAAACTCTCGACCAATGTATAACGATGTAATCTGACAAGGTATTTGGCCCATAATACTTATCCAATGAGGGAGTTGCACATATTGAACACTTAAAATTATATAACGGATCACCACTCACGGTGGAATAGAGGTTGACAATGCGCTCATGAACTGATATAACGAACTAGTTCACCAAGCTGAACGAATGGTCTAACTGGCTCTTTTTAATTGAACAGTAGCTCATCCGCCCAGCTAACAAAAAAAACTAATATGTGAGCGGGGGCGTAAACGGGAGCTATATCTGTTTGCAATATGGCAAGCGAGCGAGAGCGCGAACGGCATGACCTATCCAATATAGCTCACGAACTGCACCATACAGAGATCGAAATTTTCTCTCAGCTGGGTGAAAACCTTGCTCTCTCTCTCAAGCAGCTTGTGGATGAGTAGCGTACCGGTGACATTTCGTCGATGATTCATTATCCTCTCCCTTGCATATTCGAAAATATCTCTCTCCAAAATTCAACGAAAATATTTTCTCAAGTTTTCACTGAAAAAAAATGCTGCTGAAAACCTAGATCGTATACGAGGAGCAAGAACCGAAAATATAGGCATGGCCGGTGCACACTGGCTACGTCATGGACCATCATTATCGAATTATAATGTCAGAATAAAACAAACATGAAGACAGGTGCATTTTCAAGTGTCAAAGTAAGTGAAATATAATTATCGGCATGTAGGATTCACTGAAAAAGAAACTATTTATCAGCTCCTCATGCTCTCCGAAAATTATTAATCGCCGTTGCTTTTCTCGCGACAACTGCTGTGAGCGTATAATGGTTCTCGCTTCTACATTCTCATCTGTTTCTCCAAGCGAGTGAAAAAGGCCGTTTCTCTTCTCAAGTAGGCCAAAAATTTCGGTCTCTGGCACCATGTGATAGGGGAGCTAGAGCTATTTAACTGAGCGAGAGCGCCTATTGATATGTGACTCCCGAGCTACTGATCGACTGCTGAAGCTAGTGGTGATGAGTGCGCGAGAGCGGGATCGAGATGGAAAAGCACCTCATCTGATTAAAATTTCTCCTAAACCAGAGGAACGTTCGAAACAGCTGATGAGAAGAGCGAGAATGGAATTAAACCTGCAATCAGATGGAAGTTTTTCTTCCACGCCTCGCTCAACATTGGGTTTCAATGATTCTCTGTGCATGATTAAATTAGGAAAAATCCTCCTAAGCTGAAGCAGATTGTTCTGACGGGATAGTTCGAAATGTTAGAACGATTGCTATTGCACAAAGATGCTGTAAGTTTTACTTTGGCCTTATTGGATTCGACCCGCTACTCGGCCTTTTTAATGTGGTTCCGATTGATATTTCGTGAGAAAAATCTGTTTCCGTACCTCAAGCTCAGTACTAGTTTAAGACGCAAAGTTTTGGAGATGTGGAGATTGACAAAGCGACGAACCATGGTCTCGTGTACAAAATGCAGAAGAATACTGATACTTCGAATGAAATTCAGCAAGCTGAACCCCAATTGGCATCGGCATCAGATAACGATGAAAAGGTTGTGTATTCCTGCAACGTTGTACCTTCTCAACAAATCGTTTCCAAAGCAGAACTGGTTGGTGAGAAACGTAGTAGGCTAACCGCGAAACATGTTTCGTAAATTGTAATTAAAGGGTGATACGGTCAAAATTTGGTCAAGGGAAAACGCGTGTAAATCGGTGAAATCGTTTATTTAAAAAATCAAATTAAATTTCTTTTTCAAGTTCAATTAGTATAAAATTCAGGAAAAATATTCAGTTAGGCTTCCGCTTTTCCAAATCCGAATTGCCGGGCCTTACGCTTGACCCCTGCCATCAGATTTTGTACAGCCACCTTGTCCACCTTCTTCGCCGCAGAAAGCCAGTTTGGCTTGAACTGCTGCTCGTCCTTAGCAGTTTTTTTGGTCTTCTTTAGGTTCCGCTTGACAATAGCCCAGTATTTCTCAATTGGGCGGAGCTCTGGCGTGTTGGGAGGGTTCTTGTCCTTGGGAACCACCTGCACGTTGTTGGCGGCGTACCACTCCATGGCCTTTTTACCGTAATGGCAAGATGCCAAATCCGGCCAAAACAGTACGGAACAACCGTGTTTCTTCAGGAAAGGCAGCAGACGTTTATTCAAACACTCTTTCACGTAAATTTCTTGGTTGACAGTCCCGGAAGCTATGAAAATGCTGCTTTTCAAGCCACAGGTACAGATGGCTTGCCAAACCAGATATTTCTTTGCGAACTTGGACAGTTTCGTGTGCTTGAAAATATCTGCTACCTTTCCATTTTCAAGCACACGAAACTGTCAAAGTTCGCAAAGAAATATCTGGTTTGGCAAGCCATCTGTACCTGTGGCTTGAAAAGCAGCATTTTCATAGCTTCCGGGACTGTCAACCAAGAAACTTACGTGAAAGAGTGTTTGAATAAACGTCTGCTGCCTTTCCTGAAGAAACACGGTTGTTCCGTACTGTTTTGGCCGGATTTAGCATCTTGCCATTACGGTAAAAGGCCATGGAGTGGTACGCCGCCAACAACGTGCAGGTGGTTTCCAAGGACAAGAACCCTCCCAACACGCCAGAGTCCGCCCAATTGAGAAATACTGGGCTATTGTCAAGCGGAACCTAAAGAAGACCAAAAAACTGCTAAGGACGAGCAGCAGTTCAAGGCAAACTGGCTTTCTGCGGCGAAGAAGGTGGACAAGGTGGCTGTACAAAATCTGATGGCAGGGGTCAAGCGTAAGGCCCGGTAATTCGGATTTGGAAAAGCGGAAGCCTAACTGAATATTTTTCCTGAATTTTATACTAATTGAACTTGAAAAAGAAATTTAATTTGATTTTTTAAATAAACGATTTCACCTATTAACACGCGTTTTCCCTTGACCAAATTTTGACCGTATCACCCTTTATCTCTCAATTCTGAGGGGCGGAGTTACGGTGATTTGGTCTATTGTATTTTGAAATTTACCACTTTTGTAGATAGAATGTTGAGTTTTCAACGTGATGTCACTACTGATGCTTTAAATTACTGCTTGCGCTTCGCTTTGGATAACTTTATAAAAGGTACATGCAGAAATTACGTAGCATTTCGGGGGGTGTGAGGAGGATTTCAGAAGACGGGACGAGACATATATTTCAAAGAGTTTTTCAAAAGCGCCTATTTGATTTTGTTTACATCTTTGTCTACGAAATCAGCTAGGTTCTTTTGATAAATTATCCTAGATATGAAGTCAAAATACGAGTGAAGGCATAAGATCTAAAACAGGTTAAAATATGGTTCGTTATTTATGGATCACCTCAAACTATCTTGCTCGTGAAGTCTTGTTTTGGGCTTTGTTTTTAAATTAAAATGGATTCGATAACGCCCGTTTGTCAAATAGATAATATTACACTTCTCAGCATGTTTGTTTTTCTTCTACTAAACTTTTTTGTATTAAGTATTAACCAGGTACCCTTTGGTATGCAATGCTGAAAATTTCAGGATACATCACTAGTTCATAAGATATTCTTCCAAATATAGTTAATATTTGATACCGCGCCAGGACTATATTTTTTTTAATTTGTTGAACATTACTTCACATGCGAAATATTAATTGGCTTATAATCTGTACTATTTCAAACTGACGTTTTACCACACACTACCAAAATGTCATGTAAATTTCTGTCCCCTGAGACCGACACATGCAAGCGTCCTTCAGCACATAAGAATGAGTTTAAAGAGATGAGAAAATAAATTCAATCAAACGCACATTTCGTCGAATTGCGTATGTTTCAGTTTCAGGAGACATAATTTTACACGAAATTTTTGTTTACGTTCCCCGACTTTTTACAAACATGAATTACATCTCGTGTAATATTCATAATTTCTAAGTGTGCTGGTATCCTTCTATACATAACGCTGAAAATTTCAGGAATACTTGTTCAAAAGATAAAATTTCAAATGCAATCTGTTTTAGACCCCGCCAGGACCCGCCCACCCTTTTTGAGGCGATTGATTATGACGTCACACAGACACTTCAACCACCATATATCAAAATGTGGTCATCAGATAATTCCTGTAATGATTCCTACAATATCTTGAAATCGTTAAATTCTAATAAAGTACTAATTATCTCAAAAAAACAAGTTTCAAGGTAGTGCTGAAAGAAAACCAATGATATCTCTTTACCGTTATGCTTTAGAAAATTAGTGTCTTGGGCAACTTTTCATCAAATTACCTGTTCTACAACTTTGTCCAAGACAACAACCCGTTATCTCGTAGCTGGAAAAAGTTAGAATATCAAAGTGTAGTTAAGCCCTTATGGAAGGTTAGGCGTGTTTTTTTTCAATTTTTAGCAACTCTTCTTAAGACACCTAGTCGATAAAATGATGAAAAAAGGGTGTAAATGTTGTTGACCGTCTTTTTACAGAATTGTGCCACTGTGCCACGTCGCAATTTGCGGGGAAATCGAGTTGACCATCTTTTTCAGCCGCTGCCGCTGCGTCATTGACTGCAGCTCCACAACCAGTGGACGCGACTTCCCCTTCCTGACATGTATTTTCATGTTCGCCTCGTACTTTTTCACTGTTTGGCCCGTTGAACCGACCTCCCGGCCAAGCGCACGCAGCGATGTAGCCACTCTTCCTCGGTCTTCCTCCTCAGCATCTTTTGGAGCATCTTGTCGCTCAGGGTCGTCGGCCGACCAGAATCGGGCTTTCTTTCGATGCTCTGATTGTTGTCTAATAGTGCCGAGATGTTGTAGATCCGTTATTCACAAAGTGCCGCAAGATGCCCGTATTGGACGCGGTGGGTTGCCGTTCTTTGAACGCGCACACTTCTGAACGGAGTTGCTTCACTGTTTTTGCCATCACGGTTAGAGTTCGGTTGATAGAGCTATCAAATTTTGTCTGCTGACTCATGGGTTACTATGATTTATGCTTCATAGGTAGTTTTGTCAGTGCGAGTGAACATAAAACCCATGAAAAATCAGCAATTTTTGTCCATTCTTTTAATGCAAATGTTATATGTTGTATAAAGAATGGTATATCTAAATTTCCGATGTGCTGTTCCGTTTTCTTGCATCGTAATAATAATTTGTAGTAAATCCCAAAGGTACTACAGTGAAAAATGGATAAATACAGTGGAAAAACTTATTGATGTGATATAACAACGATGGAACTGATTCTTAGCTTTGGGTGTCATGACAAAAATCCCTACACTGATAAAAAGCAATGATGATATCTGTGTGTCCCATCTATGATTTTTTTGCAATATAATCAACAAATGATATCTATATGTAACCACACATACTTTCTATAAGTACACATAACCACTTTGTGTGGCAACACATGCTTTTCATTTGTTACATAAACTTCATTTGTGTTTCTAAAAGGGTGCTGTTTATGTGTGACCACATCAGTATTATGTGGAATATTCTATGGATTTTTGCCAATAAATATGTATTATGCTCGGGTATAAATCAAAAATTTTCATGAAAAAAACTCACATTGTCTTCAAAAGTATCACAAAAGAAAACGGAAATCAACTGAGATTTAATTTAATTCAATTCAACTTTATTCAATTGGCATAAAAATGGTAAACAGAAATATTACTAGCTTTGAATGGAAAGTTTTCAATTTATCATTGTAATTTGGGATTACTCTTTTACGAAAAATTTTTGTTTGTTTGCTTTATTGCTTGGTTACATTTTTTTCATGGATGTGGATTATGTGATGCTGCGATGCTTGAGCATTTTAGTATTTCCAGGGTAATTATCGATTTCTTCATTGTTACCAGCGCTATTTATCAATTCGCAATTTTATTTTCTCATGGAAATTTTATGATACTTGGTGTTCTAGCGGAAAAAGTAAAAAATTTCTTTTTTATGTTATAGAATGTTCCAGAAATTATAAGCACTCCTATTGTTAACGGTCATTTTGAAATGAACGAAAATATTCAAATTATTTTGGCTGCGTTCTTTTTGTTTACACATTTCTTTACGTCAAAGCATAAAAAACTTTGTTTCTGGTTGACTCAAAATGCGTGGTCTCGCTTCGGAGCAAAGAAAAGTACTTTGCTCAAATGGTGGAAATCTCTTTTAGGAAATAAGCCAAGGAAGAGTGTGAGTGTCGGAGCGGTACGAAATTCGATCAGAAAATATGGAGAGCAATGTACTTTTGAAGATGCACTGAGGAGTGGTCGGAAGTCCGGGGCTGTGAGTCCTGCTATTGATAAGTAAATGATGGATGCCTATTAGCAAGAACAAGAAGCATAATAACCCCAAATGGAATTCAAATCAGGCCGCGTCTGTATAACCGCTAGCCCGGAAACTATATGGATACAGTTTTCTGTAAAAATACTGGGTGCATAATCATGGACGATGAAGCGTATGTGAAATTGGATTGTAAAACCCTTCTCTGGCCACAATACTTCACCGTACGCAAGGACAGGGATATCTCCGAAATGGAGAAGGCCATTTCGATTCAAAAATTTGGTAAAAAATTGATGGTGTGGTAGGCAATGCGCGAATGTGGCAAAATACAGCCCGTACATAACATCGTAGACAAGGAATATCCAGATATACCACATGCCTCCAGCAACTTTTGTCGACCGATGATCAAGCATCATGTTGGTCGAGTCGTGTCAAAAAAATCCGACAAATTGCCCGGAAGCACGACCATTCGAGCCTTTTTGGGCTTCGATCAAAGCTTAGTATGATGTATGATGTATGATATGTACTACCACCCATTGTAGCACGGAAACTAAGTCTGACAACAATGGGCTCTCCTCGCTGTTAGACTTGATCAAGCTTTAATAACCACTGATTATCCTTATCATGCTATTGTTTGAAGGGCCAAAAAAGGGTTGGGTGGATCGACAGGCAACATCGCTTATACGTTTCCACAGGGATATAAAGAATCTCCCTCCAACAACAAGATTGAACAATTGGTCACAAGAGCAAGCCATCAAACAGGAGGATGCCCCAATGGGCGGGGAGAAGAGCCCGCCCTTTATTCACAAACTGTTAGAAATGGGGAGTTGGCGTTCCCACTCTCCCCATCCAGAGTGCTGCAATCGGATGCCGTGATGGTCCCTCCCATTCCCATGAAATATTTATATTTTAGTGTGTATATTTATGTAAATGAAAAATACTACAAGAGTTCGTTACTATTATATGTATGATCCTCATTTGGTTGATACTGAAATGCAAGAAATGTTGTTAGTTGTTAATGTGTAGAGTTGGGTGGGTGGGTCCGGGTTTATGCACGTTTTCGTTTGTTTTCAGCGATGGCAGCAATTCACAAAAAACGTGATTTGGGGTATCCTGAATTTTTTTGTTAAATCTACTTAAATTTTACAGAACTAACATTTTTACATTTTAATTTACTGTTGCCATGGTCACTATTTGCTGCTTGATGTTGATTTTATAACAGCAATCCACTTTTATTTTTGCTGACCTGAGTTTGTAGTTGCTCCGGAAACAGGGAAGATTCAATTGAAAGGGAATTAAAGACAAATGGACATAAACAACAATAAGTAATGTTCAAATAATCTATGAAGTAAAATGAGTAAAACAACATTATCAACTATAAGGATATTCTGAGTTATGACACAGTAATGACAAAAATTAAAGTGTATAACCAGATATTAGCCAAATGGCACACAGCGCTGCACGAATCAGATCAGCTTGGATTTAGTAAAATGTCCATTCGCAAACCGGAAATGAAAAATACCTTCAGTAATAAGTGCAAAAGCCTACCACAGATTTCGTTATGGCTCTTTGAATTCAAGGTACTAGATACTTCTTAATTATATGAGGAGAAAAAAGGATCTGAATAGTAATTGGACATATAAGACATAATTATTAAAAGTATGTATATCCTATTTGATAAAAATTACAAAATTATTTTAATCTATATAATAAAAATGAGTTGGGGTTTCCTTTGTCACGATTTAACTCGCGAGCGGAAGGACCGATCGGCGTGAAATTTTGTATGCAGGGATTTTTGGGGCCGGAGGTTTTTGAAGGAGAGAAATGTTTTTATGGTCATTGCGACTCTTCCACCTTCTGAAGAGGGCAGGGGGGGGTGGGGGCTCTCAAACAAATGAAACACAAATTTCTGCATAACTCGAGAACTTATAAAGCAAATGGAATCAAATTTGGCATGTGGATTTTTTTGAAGGTCAGACATATTTCTATGGTGGATTGAGACCCCTTTGCCCTCTGAAAGGGGAGGGGGGCTCTCATACAAATGAAACGCAATTTGCTGCATAACTCGAGAACTATTCAAGTAAATGAAACCACATTTGACATGTGGGGGTTATTGGAAACAGGATTTTTATTTATATTAAAATGGATTTCTGTCTGACCGATCGGAGTGAAAATATGTATGCAGGTATTTTTGGGGAAAGAAATGTTTCTATGGTTAATTCAAACACAAATATCAACCAATCCTGAGAATTATCCAGGTAACTAGGCCACAAACTGTGTATTGTCTGGGTAACAAGAATGTTCTGATAGAAGTTTCAACTCCTTATTACTCAAAAAAAAACTCATTAAAAAAAGCGTCAGTTCTATGTAATGTTCATTCATTTAGTTGCTGGCGTAGCAACGCTCGCACCGGGTTCAGCTAGTATCTATATAAATAAAAATGAGTTGGGGTTTCCTTTGTCACGATTTAACTCGCGAGCAGAAAGACCGTTTGGCAGGAAAAGTTGTATGCAGGGGTTTTTGAGGCCGGAGAATATTTTTAAGATAGTAAGAGACCCCTCTCTCCTCTGAAAGGGGGGGCTCCCATACAAATGAAACACATTTTTCTGCATTACTCAAGAACTGATCAAGCAAAGGAACCCAAATTTAGCATGCGGAAGTTTTTGGAGGCAAGAAATGTTTCTATGGTAGTTTGAGACCCCTCTCCTCTCTAGAAAGGGAGGCTCCCATGCAAATGAAACAGAAGTTTCTACGTATATCAAGAACTAATCAAGCAAATGGAACCAAATTTGGCATGTGGGGTTTTCTGGTGGCGAAAAATGTTTCTAAGATAGTTTGAGACCCCTCCCCTCTCCTAGAAGGGGTGCTGTCATACAAATGAAACTGAAATTTCTTCACAACTGTAGATCTGAAGCAAATGCAAATGCAACCAAATTTGGCTTGCGGGGATTTTAAAGGCAATAAATGTTTCTACGGTAGTTCGAGACCCCTCCTCCCTCTCTGATATGGGTGGGGGGGGAGGGCGGAGCTACCATACAAATGAAACACAAGTTTCTGCATAACTCTAGAACTAACCAAATTTGACAGGTAGAGGTTTTTGAAGGCAAGAAATGTTTCTAAAGTAACTTGAGACCCCTCTGCCCTCTGTAAGAGGGAGGCTCTCATACAAATGAAACACAAATTTTTGCATAACTCGAGAACTAATCAAGCATATGGAACCCCATTTGGCATGTGGTGGTTTTTGGAGGAGAGAAATGTTTCTTTGGAAGTTTGAGACTACTCCGCCATCAGGAAGGGGGAGGGAGGGGGTTTCCATACAAAAGCAACACAAATTTCTGGCTAACTCGAGAACTAACCAAGTAAATAGAACCAAATTTGGCATATGGAGGTTTTCGAAGGCTATTGTGTTTATATTGTGGTTTGAGACTCCTCCGCTTACTGAAAGAGGGGTCTCTCATACAAAAGAAACACAAATTTCTGCATAACTCGAGAACAAATCAAGCAAATTGAACCAAATTTGGCATGTTGAGGTTTTTGGAGGCAAGAAATATTTCTATGGCACTTCACCACCCCTCCCCACTTTAAATGGGGGGAGGGGCTCCCATACAAATAAAAAGAAGATTTCTGCATAACTCGAGAACTAATCAAGTAAATGAAACCTTTCTAGCATATGGGGGTTTTTGGAGGCTAGATTTCTATATACATAAAAATGAATTTCTGTCTGTCTGTCAGACCCGTATAGGACTAATCAAGCAAATGGAACTAAATTTGGAACGTGGAGGGTTTTGGATTCAATGTTTGTATGGTGGTTTGAGAAACCACCCCCCCCCCTCTGGAAGGGAGGGCTCCCATACAAATGAAACACAAATTTCTAGCAAAAATGAGAATAATCCAGGTTACTTAAACACAAAACGTGTGTTTCTCGGATGAAAAGCATGTTTTGATAGAAGTTTGAACCCCTGCTTATTCAAAAAAAAAAAAACTCATTTTAAAAAAACCATAAACGTTCCAGTTATATTAAATTTTCCTTCATTTAGTTGCAAGCGTAGCAGCGCACGCATATTGGTCGTTTAACCTCACGCACCGGGTTACTAGCTTATATAACCCGATAATACATATAGTGAAGGAATATTGTAAAATAAACTGAAAATTAGATGTGTGACGACTGCTGTTTTGTTGCAATTTTAGACACACTTGCGTATCCATTATGAACCTAAAAACTTAAACAATTTATTACAGCCATGAGAAAAAAATAATTTTAAATGTTGAATTTTTTTACAATGATGACCTGGAAGACCTGAAAGATATATGTATGGGAAATTATGATATGTTTTACAAGTCGCACGCTCTCCTTCACTATTGTCAAAATGAAAACATAGAACAGGCTACGCCAACCAACATCTCCATGTTTCAGCTGGCACTCTTTTGTGATCATATGACTCGAGGAGGCGTGAGGTAGGAACTTGTGAGAACCAGGGGTCGGTCGCACCCTCCTTCGAAGTTGTCAACTCACCATTTGAAGCCCGGCTTTGATCAAAGCTAAGCTACGAAAATTCGTATAACCAGCGGATTGCATCGAATAATTTCAAAAGGATTGTACAAAAATTGTGAAAATGGTGGGACATGCAACTGTGCAGAAGCTGATATTCGTGATGATCCGAGGAAAAGTGAGATGTCTCGGTTATAATTAAAGACTTTGAATGAAGAAGAGTAAAATACCTAGAAATTAGAAGAAGAATTAGTATCTTCCATTTATTCCAACTACCTAGCTTATCTTCGACAGATATGCAGTATTTCGTCTACAATGTGCAGACTTCTTCAGTGTCTCGTACTAATAACTCGACTCGAGTCGAGTTATTAGTACGAGACACTGAAGAAGTCTGCACATTGTAGACGAAATACGCGTATCTGTCGAAGATAAGCAAAGGTAGTTGGAATTAAATGGAAGATACTAATTCTTCTTCTAATTTCTAGTTACAGGTATTCCACTAAACAGCTCAAACCCTCTAGGATTCAAGAGTAAAATGTTTTTACATAACCAATATCAGTGCCGATAAGCGAAATAAAATAATTTATATCCTTAAAAACAACACATATTTAATATTTTGAAAGTTTACCTATAATTTCTAAAACAGTCTATAATCGACAAAAAATCACGCTACATGTTGAACAGGCAAACAAAAGAAGTCGTTGCCAGCACAAGTTAATATCAGTTAAACTGTTTGTCTAAATCCTTCTGAAATGTGTCGTTCAAAACATCATTAAATTCCAACGAGGAACCGGTAATCGGAATCCGTAAACCATTTCCTCCTCGTTCAAGCATCCGAACACAAACACCGAAGGTCAAATGGTGGTAGGTCATTCGAAGGAAATCAAGAGGATAAGCAAAAGTATCAAGAGTTTCATCGACAGGCGGAAAGTGAAAAATCTGCTGATACTTTCATCCCTAATGAGGCAAATATAGACCCCCCCCCCACCTACCCTTCCCTCACCAGGCACACCACATTGTTGTCGGTTTTCTCACAGCTTGAGGTTGTGGTGTGTTTTTCTAACCCTACTCACTCGTTCATTTTATATCGATTCTGCTTGGATTTGGGTGGGGGTAGGAAGGAGCAAAATAAACTGGTAGATCATTGTTTATCGATGTTGCGAAGCGATGAGCGATGACTGGTGATTTGTGAAGCGTTTTTTTTCAACCTCCATTCTATGACCCATGCGGTTGAGGCTCGGAACTTTTCCACTCTCAGCGGGAAAGCTTTCCATGACGAAGAGGATGAACATGATTGGTGAGGCAAAACACTCACCCGTCAGGGAAAGTCTGTTTGTCGGAGATTATTATTTCGATGATGAGCGATTGAATCCGACAGCTTTGGCTGCTGGCTGGCTGGTTGGCACGTTGCCATGTATTGTTATGGATGTTGGCAAGAAAATAATGATTGAAGCAACCGCAGGATTAGTTGAGTTCAGCGAACTCCTGCCCGTCCGGTTTGTTTTGATTTTGCTTGAGCTTTAAAAAATCATTTAGAAACATCTATGAATACATTAGCCATTATTGAACAATGCATTCATTAGTGAACTTTGCATATCACTTGCTGTTGGAACAAAAGGCACCTCGTCCTGCTTTGGTGATTCATATTTCTTCATCCTTGCGAGCTTTGTCAGCTCATTTGAATTTTCAACGTTGCTTATCCTACTTACTACTTCCACCCTGAGCACACATTCCCTCTCCCCCAGCCAATCCGAGAACGCCACTTTACATTGTTTCGCTTGGAAAAATCTTTGCTCTCCAGAATATCTACTGACTCATTTGCATTACATAGCTACCGCTCTCTTCCTACCGCCAACGCAACGCACTCCGACGACTCAAGTGAGCAATGCTTCCAAGTAGATTTCCATATTCGTTAGGTTGTACCTAGCTGCTATTTTGGAATTTGATCTGAATATATGAGCGATAAGACATGTGTTCCTTGCCGTCTGTTTCTAGCAATCCGGGATCAAAATTCAAATCGATTCATTAACATTTTCATGAGGCATCTTATCATTCGTCTCAATCTGAATCGGAGTATTCCCTCATCCTCTGCTGCTGGGTTGCTGAAAGAAGATTAATCGATTCAATGTCCCCAACGATGATGAGGGCAAAAAACTAAAATTTTCCACCAAACTGCACTTGGAATTTCAATCCACTCAGGTCCAAATCCTGGTAGATAATTGCTTTAAACGTCGTAATATTTTTAATGGCTCTTTAAAGAGTGCGCCAATTGAAAATGATGGCCTTGGTCGTACGATCGCATCATCGCCATAGCTGCCTGCCTAGCGGGGGCGTCGCAATTGTCACCTTTTGTTTTTGATTTGGGACCCCCGGGGAGGGAAAAGGGACAGAGGACAGTTGATACTAAACCGTCGAGCCGCCTCTGCCATTCTCTCCAGGGACGACGGTGAGCTGGTGAACAGTGAGAGTTTTTGGAATTATGCAATTAAAAACTCGTAAATTTCATCGCAGAGTGCTGTTGCCATGGTTTGTTCGGGGGGATTTAATGTTTGACTTTAAATATACATATTGCCGTTGGAGCCGTCGTCAGGACGGAGGGCTGCTGCAAAAATGATGAATTATTTTATAGTTTAAATTTTCCAAATAAAATGAGAATAATAAAAAAATTCCGGTGTAAGCGCTTGGAAATAAATGTTGACAAATCGGTTTTGATAAAACGAAAAAAAGTTTGTGATTTAATAAACATAAGGTGCACCAATTTTAACGGAATTGCTAATATGAGTATAAGTGTCATTATGATTACTTTTTTATTCTTTACAGGTGATGAGACGTCTAATACGCTCTGTGAGCAGAGGGTTTATAGTTCAATTCCAGGTTAACATTTTCACTTTGCTATTTTCTATCCACACTAGATTAATCGATAAAAATGCTGTCTAATGCCTCTCATAGATTGCATCACTTACATAGTGAATCCTGATATAAAAATAATACCTAACTGTCGCCGTAGAAATAAGGGTGCAACAAATGTAATCGTTTTAATATTCTTCCATCAACTGCTTCAACTGTAATTTGTTAATTTTCGGGTAAGTACAATGTATTACAATTTTTATATTTAAAACTAGCTGATCCCGGTGCGAGCGTTTCTACGCCTGCAACTAAATGAATGAACATTACATAGAACTGACGCTTTTTTTAATGAGTTTTTTTTTAATAATAAGGAGTTCAAACTTCTATCAGAACATTCTTCTTACCCAGACAATACACAGTTTGTGGCTAAGTTACCTGGATAATTCTCAGGGTTAGTTGAAATTTGTGTTTGAATTCACCATAGAAACATTTTTTGCATTCAAAAAACCCTGCATACCATTTTTGATTCCATTTGCTTGATTAGTTCTCAAGCTATGCAGAAATTTGTGTTTCATTTGTATGCGAGCCGGAAGAGGGAGCGGTCTCAAACAATCATGAGAACCTTCCCCAGCCCCAAAAATACCTGCATACATATTTTCACTCCGATCGGTCAGACAGACAGTCAGACAGAAATCCATTTTTATATAAATAAAAATCCTGTTTCCAAATAACCCCCATATGCCAAATGGTATCATTTACTTGAATAGTTCTCGAGTTATGCAGAAAATTGCGTTTCATTTCTATGGGACCCCCCTCATTAAGAGGGCAGAGTGGTCTTAAACCACCATAGGAATATGTCTCTCCTTTAAAAAATTCTACATGCCATTTGCTTTATTAGTTCTCGAGTTATGCAGAAATTTGTGTTTCATTTGTATGAGAGCTCCCCCCCCCCTTCAGAAGGCGGAAGAGTCTCAATGACCATAAAAACATTTCTGTCCTTCAAAAACCTCCATATGTCAAATTTGGTTCCATTTGCTGGATTAGTTCTCGAGTTATGCAGAAATTTGTGTTGTATTAATATGGGAGATCCTTCCCTCCACTTTTAGAAGGCAGAGGGGTCTCAAATCATTATAGAAACATTTCTCTCCTTCAAAAACTTCCATATGCCAAATTTGGTTCCATTTTCTTGATTAGTTCTCGAGTTATGCATAAATTTGTGTTTCATTTGTATAGGAGCCCCCCCCCCCCCTTCAGGAAAGGGAGGGGTCTCAAATTAGCATTGAAACAGTATACATCTACAAAAACCTCCACATACCAGATTTGGTTCAATTTGCTTGATTAATTCTCGAGTTATACAGAATATTGTATTTTATTTGTATAGGAGCCCCCCCTTTAAGGGCGAAGAGGAATCTGAAACCATCATAGAAACCTTTCTTGCCATTAAAACCTCACACCTGCCAAATTTGGTTTCTTTTGCTTGGGGTCTCAAACCACCGTAGAAACATTTCTTGCCTACAAAACCTCCACATGTCATATTTTATTCCATTTGTTTGATTAGTTCTTGAGTTATGCAGAAAATAGTTTTTCATTTGCATGGGAGCCCCCCTTTCTGAATGCGAGAGGAGTGTCGAACTATAATAAGATCCTTTCCCGGACCCAAAAACCCTTGCATACAAATTTGCATAGCGGTAGGGATAGTTCTCATATTTAGTTTAAATTTGTGTTTCGTATGTATGTATCCCTTTTCAGAGTGAAGAGAGGTCTTAAATTACCACAAAAAAAATTCTTGCCTTCAAAAACTCACCCATACCAATTTTGGTTCCATTTGCTTGATTAGTTCTCGAGTTATGCAGGAATTTGTTTTTCATTTGCATGGGATCCCACCCTTTCTAGAAGCGGGAGGGCTCTCGAACTATCATAAGATGCTTTCCCGGACCCAAAAACCACTGAACACAAATTTGCAAAGCAGTAGGTATGGTTCTCATGTTTGGTTGAAATTTGTTTCATTTGTATGAGAGCCCCCCTTTTTAGGGGAGGAGGGGCTTTGAACCACCATAAAAACCTTTCATGCCTTAAAAAACTCGTCCATTCCAAATTTGGTTCCATTTGCTTGATTATTTCTCGAGTTATGCAGAAATTTGGGTTCCATTTGTTTGAGAGCACTCCCTCCCCCCTTCCTCCTCATATGACGGAAGAGTCTCAAATCACCATAGAAACATTTCTCTCCTTCAAAAACTTCCACATGCGAAATTTGGTTCCATTTCTCTTATTGGTTCTCGAGTTATGCAAGGATTTGCGTTTCATTTGAATAGGTTCTCCCCCTTTCAGAAAGGGGAGGGGTCTCAAATCAACATAGAACAATTTTTTGTCTTCAAAAACCACCACATACTATATTTGGTTCCATTTGCTTGATTAGTTCTCGAGTCATTCAGAATAGTGTGAAGTTCATTTGTATCGCCCCCCCCCCCCCCCTTTAGGAGAGGAAAGGGGTCTCAAACCAACATAGAAACATTTTTTGTCTTAAAAAACCACCACATGCTAAATTTCGTTCCATTTGCTTGATTAGTTCCCGAGTTATGCAGAATATTGTGTTTTATTTGTATGGGAGCCCCCCCTTTTATGACGGGGAGGGTTCTCAAGCTACCATAAAAACCTTTTTTGCCTTCAAAAACTCACACATGCTAAATTTGGTTTGTTTTGCTTGATTAGTTCTCGAGTTGTGTAGAAATTTGTGTTTCATTTGTATGGGAGCCCCCCTTTCCAGTAAAGGGAGGGGTTTCAAACCATCATAAGATTATTCTCCGGCCCCAAAAATCTCTGCATACAAAATTTCACGCCGATCGGTCCTTCCGCGCGCGAGTTAAATCGTGACAAAGGAAACCCCAACTCATTTTTATTATATAGACCCGCATAAACAATAACCATAAGAAGTGCCTAACCACCAATTCGGGGTATCATCCCAACTGTAAGTGGTATGGTCACACCATCTATTATATCGTTCCTGAATGGTACATGTTTATTAGGGGATAGATTACAATTTTTAATAAGGATAGCCTTTCGCACGATCATATCTCTACGGTGCGGTAGACCTAAATATATTTTTGCTATTTACCTCATTTCTAATTTCATTTAATCTCGCGTACTTCTTTTATATTCAGGACAGCGTGTGGACCGACGAACGGACTGCATATTAGAACCCTATGAACTCTGTGGATACACAACCTTACTTACTTGAAGACCACGGATTTAACCATTATAACCTTTAGAGACGAACCAGCCAACGGCTGAAAGTCTCTCTAATAAAGTCAAATCAATCAATCAATCATTATTACCTTCAGATCTCGGCTGTCCCGATTAAGCGGGCTCACTCGGCACAATATTCATTATATCAACACGATTCTTAATAAAAGTTTCCAATTCACTATTATAATTCTTACTCAAATTTACTTAAAAAACTACTTTTCAATAACGCAAGAATTTTACAAGTGCGGACTGTTGTGATTATAACTTCGAAAAGATGTCGGTCAGTTCGTTGTTCGCATGTCACTTTTCTTTCTTTCTGTTTTCGCGACGCATTAGCCGTTTGACATTTACTCCGGCGATGACTCGAACGCTTCACCATACCTCTCACTACACAGGTAAAACAAAGCACTGAGTACTGAGTGCTGATCATTGAGTACTGAGCACGCACTGAAAACTGAAAAGGAGCACTGAGCACCGAACAGTTAGTGCTGAACACTGAGCACTGAATGCAAAGCCTTGAGCACTGAGCACTAAGAGCTGAACTCTGAGTGCTGATCATTGAGTACTGAGCACGCACTGAAAACTGAAAAGGAGCACTGAGCACCGAACAGTTAGTGCTGAACACTGAGCACTGAATGCAAAGCCTTGAGCACTGAGCACTAAGAGCTGAACTCTGAGCACTGATCACTTAGCACTGAGTGCTGAGCACTAAGCACTGAATACTGAACACTAAGCACTGAGCACTGAGCACTAATCGCTGAGCAATGAGCACTGAATGCTGAAAACTGAGCACTGTGCACTGAACACTGAGCACTAAGAAATAAACGTTGAGTACTGAACACTGAGCTGTGTGTGCTGAGCACTGAACACTAAGTGTTGAGCATTGAGCATTAACCACTAAACACTTAGTGCTAAGCACTGAGCACTGAGCACTGTGCACTGAACACTGAGCACTAAGAAATAAACACTGAGTGCTGAACACTAAGCAGAGAATGCTATGCAGTGAACACTGAGTGTTGAGCACTGAGCATTGACCACTAAACATTGAGTGCTAAGCACTGAGCACTGAGCACTGAGCACTGAGAGCTGAGCACTGAGCACTGAGCACTGAGAACTGAGCACAGAGAACGGAGCATGGAGCACTGAGCACTGAACACTGAGCACTGAATACTGAACACTAAGCACTGAGTGCTGGGCACTGAGCACTGATCAATAAGCACTGAGCACTGAGCACTGAACACTGAGTGCTGAGCACTGAGAACTGAATGCTGAACTCTGAGCACTACCCAAATAAAACTTGTAGTCTTATTCCAGCCGTTTAGCACTCCTTCCGGCTGTGTTAATAAAGTTGCATTCATAACTGTTTGTCTACCAACACCTCCTCTATGCTTCTTTAAAGCCGAAATATATACAAAGTGGCCTCTATAGACGGTTGTGAAAACAAGTTAATATAAACCTTTATAAGACCATATAGATTTTGAAAATTAAATGAAAGAGGTTATGACCACTTCATATCCTTCATAAAACCGTTTGGCTGCCAGGCAAACCTGCATACGACCAAATGGCCACAGTTGTCAAACTTCACTGTGATATAGTGGTGGGTTTTTGTTGTTCTGCTTTGTTCGAATCACTGTTCTTCTGATGTATTAAGCAGTAAATAATATCTAGGAAAAAAGTCCTAGTGTAACGGAAATTGTTTGATAGCAAAATATCCAAAACAAATTGAGTTTTTTACAGCGTATTATGCTCCAAATCATATGCGCATTTAAATTTATGGTGAATATTAGAACGATAAGAGCCGAAAACTAATGCGCCTCGGAAATTGTTCGAGTTTACATCAACTAAACCAAAATTAATATATATATATATATATATATATATATATATATATATATATATATATATATATATATATATATATATATATATATATATATGTGACGATAAATTAATCATACATTTCCTGAAACCGGATAAATTCAATTAGGTATTCTAAAAAAATGCCAAAATCGGTCTTCGATTTACAGTTCATTTGCATTACATTCAAAATTTTGTGCATTTATTTTTCCACATTTCAATTATTTCTTATAATTCAATATGGCGATTGGAAAAAATCACCGTTTTGCCAAAAAGCCAACTTATCTTCGCAATTTCTACTTTAAAACTATTTGGTCCTTTGGTGGTTTCCGTCAATGCCAATTCGCCGTTTAATGCATTTATTGGAGGCAAAATGGTTTTAGAAATAAGATAACATGAATGAGTCTTAAAACGGCATTTTAAAACAGCATTTTATGAGTTGATGATGTCGTAATAAAACCTTTGATAGTAGTGAAAGGAATTTGAGAAAACGAGGTTTTGAGACCGTTTTAAAAAGGCCGCGTAGGCTATCATAAACCTGACTTAAATATGAAACCTATTAGAACCTCTTGTCACCATAATAAAACTTACTTGATTTCTAGTGGCTTTCATAAAACTTTAATAAAACTTAGTAAAGCTGGATGGTTTTGGCGATGTTACTTGTGGGAGCACTGAGCACTGAACACTGCCCAAGTAACATTTCCAAAACTATCCAGCTTTGCTAAGTTTTATTCAAGTTTTATGAAAGCCATTGGAAATCAATTTCGTTTTATTATGGTAGCAAGAGGTGACAATAGGTTTTATATTTAAGTCAGATTTATGAGAACCTACACAGCTTCTTTACAACCATCTTGAAATCTTGTCTTCTAAAGTTCCTTTTACTCCTATCAAAGGTTTTATTTTGGCTTTATGAACTCATAAAATGCTGTTTTTAAATGCCGTTTTAGGACTCATTCAAATAATCTTATTATGGTCATTTGAGAAAGCGTTGTGAAACTATTTTTCCTCCAGCAAATGCATTGAACAGCAAATTGGCATTGAGGAAAGTCACTAAATTACCAAATAGTTTTACAGTAGCCATTGCGAAGATAAATTGGCTTTTTGGAAAAACTGTGATTTTTTTCAATCGCCGGATTGAAATATATAAAACAATTGAAATGCATTATCTCCGAGGCACATTTATTTTCGGCTCTTATCGTATCAATATTCACCATAAAATTAAATGCGCATGTGATTTTTAGCGTGCTACGTCATAAACATTTCAACAACATTTCTCGCAACACTAGAACGTTTTTCTTACATAGTATTTACTGTTAAATGAATCAGAAGAGCAGAGAATCGAACAAAGCAGAATAGCAAAAACCAACTACGATATCACAGCGAAGTTTGACAGCTGTTGCAGTTTTGATGGCAGCCAATAGGTTTTATGGAGGTTTTGAAGCGGTCATAACATCATTTACTAGTAAATTTTCAAAATCTTAATAGTCTTGTAAAGGTTTTATTAATTTGTTTTCACAACCGTCTATTGAGTGGGCCACCTTGTACATATTTCGGCTTTTAAGATGCCTAGAGAAGGTGTTGGTGGATAAAACAGTTTTGAATGTAGTTTTATCAACAAAGCCGGGAGGAATGCTATTTTGCTGGAATGAAATTAAAATTGTTATTTGGGTGATGGCTGAGCACTGATCATTGAGCACTGAGCACTAAGTGCTGACCATTGAACAGTTATTTCTGAGCACTGAGCATTGAGCACTGAACACTGTGCACTGAACACTGAGCACTGAATACTGAGTGCTGAACACTGAGCTGTAAGTGCTGAGCACCGAGAGCTGAGTACTAAGCACTGAGCAATGAATACTGAGTTCTGAGCACTGAGTACTGAGCTTTGAGCACTGAATACTGTGCACTGAGTACTGAACACTGAGTGCTGAGCACTGAGCACTGAGCACTGAGTGCTGAACACTGAGAACTTAGTGCTGAGCAGGACCAGTTTAGGGTGTTTAAAGACAAGAAATGTTTCTATTGTCGTTTGAAACCCCTCCCACTTCTGGAAAAGGGGGCTCCCATGCAAATGAAACACAAATTTCTGCATAAGACGAGAACTTATAAAGCAAATGTAACCAAATTTGACATGTAGAGGTTTTTCAAAGCAAAAAATGATTTTTTTGTTATTTTAGACCCCTCCTCTTTCGGATATTTGGAAAGGGGCTCTCATACAAATGAAAAACAAATATCTGCATAATTTGAGATTTAATCAAGCAAATGGGACCAAATTTGGCCTATGAGAATATAATTTTTTTTAACTATTTTATTTATTTAAACAGGTTTAATCGAATCAATTTCACAGAGCCCAGTTTTCATTTTAATATGCAACAATTGTCTTAAAACCAAGGTACGGGAGGTAGAACCGATTACTCACGGTCTTCTCGAGGTTAATGGAAGTAACAATTTTACGGGAATGGGAGGATAGGCAGGAATTTGCAGCGAGGCTTACATAACACATATATTTTAAATTAGATATCGTCTACTCATAACTCACAATCATACAATTTTTGTTTTACTTTTGACTTTCGACATTTTCAAGAAAAAAGAACAAAAACACATTTATAAAAAATAAACTCAAACTAAACATTAACTAAATTCTAAGGCTAGTGTGTAAACTTATGGATAAATCAAATTAAACCGAATTGTCGATGTTGAAGAAGCAAACACGATTGGGAATATTCAGCGAAGGGCTGCCATCTTATGTTATGTTCAAATGGTACAAAGTCATGAAGCGAGTTTGAGGATTCAACTCAACGATATTCTTAAAGTTTTCGATAACCTGTGGTTTCATTACTGCACTTCTGGTGAGGAGTCGGAGAGATAATTCTGTAAACTAATCTGAGAGTGGCAACATGCCAGCCAGCACTCCAAGACTCATCGTGTGAGTCGAGTGCATGCAACCTAACGCGATACGAAGACACCGATACCGGACACCGATCAGGATTTTTTTCCATCATACAACAACCCGCTATT
The DNA here is from genome assembly GCA_034211315.2 of Aedes japonicus. Taxonomy (NCBI): domain Eukaryota; kingdom Metazoa; phylum Arthropoda; class Insecta; order Diptera; family Culicidae; genus Aedes; species Aedes japonicus. The sequence continues at coordinate 118,372 of JASCZW010001847.1, read as the reverse complement.
AATTAGAACTCCATTTGAATTTTCTAGAAGCATTTAAAAAATTTCGTTCTATACCTAAACATGAGAGCTGTCAGATTTATCATCTCTCGGTGTTTTCTTCTTTTTTCATTCGATTCGACCATTGGCGAGTCATCAATCGACTATTGGCAACGATATCATAAAGGAACGCTGGCGTGTAATCGTCAACACAAACGTAAGATGGCAGTCGGACGCACAGCATGCTATGATGAACACATTAAAACCATCACAAATACATGCGTACACCGCAAATGAACATAGATAGCTTATTTTCGATACATTTCTCATACAGTGCAACGCATTTACTTAGCCGCACCAGGGTTTTTCTTGGTTTTGAAATCAAATGAATGATTGGGAAACTAGGAGAATTTAAAATTAACACTTCATTTGATCACTTTTTAAAAAATAAAAAATAAAACCTTGAAACACTTTTTCAAATTTTCGCTAGTAAACGCGAGCAAATTCCTTTTTATTCTACTATTAGCTTATCTTCTGACAGATAGGCCTATTTCGTCTGCTACTTACAGACTTCTTCAGTGCCGAGTGCTCGAATGTTAAATCGTTTCATTTTTCAATCATTTTTCTTATTTCTTCGAGCTATGAAAAGTAACGTGATTTCTTCAAAAATAGTTCCTCTTCTGTAGTTGAAATCAAAAAATTATAATAACAAAGGTTTGTACTCGTTTAGCCGTATTTCAAGTCCTCTTCAGTAAAATCCAGCGTTTGCAAATTATTGTTGACTCAGTACTTGGTAGCTCCTCCGTTGTTCTTGATGACATCAATGATTCTCTTGGGCATCGAACAAAACAGCTTCTTGGTCGATTTGTTTCTCAAAAGGGTTGCAATCTGGACTACATGCTGGCCTTTCAAGAACGGTGATTTCTCAAACCATGCCTTGGTCTGTCGCTCGAAACATGGATAGAAGTATTATCTTGCTGGAAAAAAACCTCTTCGTCCAGATGATCTTCCAAAAACGGCATCAACACTTCTTCCAAGAGGTCGTAGTAGGTAGTCGAGTTCATTTTTGTGGAGATCCAGCAGATGGATAATTTGGAATCATAGGAAAATCCACCCCGTACCATTACAGTTCCTCTTTCACAATTTCTCTTGGATTGGGTTACTACTTTATCCTCGTGCCAATAGCAGTCTGGGTCGTCGAGGTTAAACTTTTTCTCTTCAGAAAATATGACCAGGCGCCATTGGTCAGTCCAGGTACATATGATTCTGTGCGAATTGTAGGCGGGTTGCTTTGTGCTTTGGCGTAAATCTGGGTTTAGGCTTTGGTTTTGTCCATTTGATGTTCGGACACACATTTAGGACGCGGCTAACGATACTTTTGTGCACAGGAAGATCGAGTTTGGCAATAATCTGGTGATAACTCAAGTGGTTTTTGGTAGCTTCACACTTAGAAATTTTGAATTTTACACGAGACGTAATTCATGTTTGTAAATTGTCGGGGAACGTAAAGAAAGATTTCGTGTGAAATTACGTCTCATTAGACTGACACATACGCAATTCGACGAAAGATGAGTTTGATTGAATTTATTTTCGCATCTCTTTCAACTCATTCTTATGTGCTAAAGGACGATTGCATGTGTCGGTCTCAAGGGACAGAAATTTACATGACATTTGGGAAGTGTGTTTCTCTCGGATTTGTCGTTTTTGCCGAGCAGTTAGTTTCGAATTCCCCGTTGTTTGCTTCTTAATCCCATACTTCTGCGGATTTTTTCGATAATTCCAAACAACGGCCTTTCTGCACTTCGGTCAAGGGTTTTTTCCTCTCCCATACCTAGACAAATCAACTTTATAGCGAAATACTACACAGTAAACAAAGAAAATACTTACTGAGGTGCAGAAACAGCAGAAACTATTGAGCAAACTTCAGAGAAAATCGCGATAAAGGTGACTGCGTCTGAACGTTTGCAACGCAACGGAAGCAGGAAATATGGCGATAAGTCATCTACGACAAGTAAACAACGCTAGAAAGCTGTTATTAGTGTGTGTAAGAAAGGTAATGGATGTCACTACTACATGCATATAATATTTGATTTGTTGCACTGAAATAAAAAGATCACGGCAAAATTTTGTAAATGCGGCTTAACGATTGCAACGCACTGTATGATGTTTTTTGAAGTACTGAGTTGAAGTGGTCGGTTGCGATAGAATTGACTCTTACTAAATTCCATTTTCCGTTTTCGTTCCGTTAGGTTTCCAGTATCAGACTTCGCATCTTCCACTTCGGTGAGGCTGATTCGAATTCAGCGAGTTTAAATTAGGGGGGTTTTCTTCGGTTCCGTGGGAGAAATCAAGAAGAAATTTTAAGTCTCTAGGAACGAAATTAATTAAAAGTGCCAGAAAATGGTAAAGTACCCCTAATTAAGTAATATACAGACTTCGAACGCAATGCGAGAAACCGTCACCAAATTTTGCACCGTGGTTCAGGACCGAAAATGGATCCAAACATGAGCTGTTTTCAAAAAATGATCTTGTTGAGCCACTTTCAATTGACGAAACATAAGTTTGAAAAAGATCCTTCCTATCTGGGCTTTTAATGAGGTGACCTCCTTAGATCCTCATCCCTACTCAAATTCACAATACTATACCACTCAACGCGCAACTTTGAAGCTTCATATAGGTACGTCTTTCGCAGATCGAATGACCACATTGACCGTGATTGACAACAATCGCGCCCTTTTCCAATTGGTGCGTTCCTTTGAGTGAAATGCAGCCACGGATTTCGGACTGCGTGGTGGTCTGAATATGCTGCGATGGAAAGCACAGCAAAGCGGCCGAGGGATCCAACCGTTATGATGTGATTCTTTTTTCGCCCTACTCCGCCACCCTCGAATCACTCAACCGTTTTCATTCGAAAGCTTTTCGACCACTCGGACAGACGGACAGCATCGGATACGGTCCGTTTGACCGGTAAAATCCGAAAAGCGAAACGTGTTTGTTTGGCAGCTGGGGGTTCTCACACCCTGCTGCCGCCTCCACTAACAACGGGCCGTCAGTCGTGGCTTTGATAGTTATTTTTCGGTAGGCATCAACCGTATCGCGAGCCACAGAGCCACACCACCGCCAGCGCCAACGCCAACACCAACGCCACTGTCGACCGGATCAGCCGAGGTCAGTTGTTCATACAACAAATGAAAGCTCATCCGGCTACTCGGGCTGAATTTTTTCGTTGCCGAATGTCCTTACTCTAGACATGTCCGATCAATTGCGCGGGGATGGGATTTTCCGCATGTTCCGAACCGGCTTAAAACGATATCCCTACATGCATGTACAACACGGACACTCTCTTCGGAACAAACGAACCATGAATAACATGATACCTCGCGGCTCACCAATATGAAATGATGACGGCGGCGACATGCGATGAGGAGGCGGGATGCTGGAATACAATTGAAATCCACACAACAGCAGAAGTAGCATCATCATCATCACAGCGCGAGCGGCGCTTGATGAATTATTTATGCAAACAGATTTTCAAACGTGACGGCGAGATTTTCCGCTCAAAATTTGATTTCTCAGTAATCAACAATGAGGGGGGCAAAAAATAAATCCAAAGCGTTATGATTATTTGTGACGCAGCGATGATTGGGAAGTGGCAATGTGTTTTGATTAAATGATCACTCGAATCGATAAAAGTGGAACAAATTCGCGCACTTTTGAACTCTACATATTAAAGAATAGACTCATATAAAATAAAGCACGAATTTACAATGATGTTTACTGTCACAATGTTGGAAGACACTCACTTCTGACAGCCATGAGCTCTAAAGCCACCTTCGATACCCGAAGGCGCTACGCAAATTTCAAATACACCGTGGTTGCTTTGTTATTTAAGATTGGCTTATCGGGTTGCGCGACTGTTCGAATACATTCACTCTACATTTGCTCTAAATCAGAGTAAATATTAACTTTTCCGCTTCATCCTGGTAGCTGGTATACAGTTGGATGTTGGAAAAATATCCACCCAAACGTAGCATTACGTTTCAGCGCTTATCGGACTAGTAACGACCAATTGCGAATTCTAGCTGAACCACAGCTGGGAAATTTCCCCGTTATCTGTAGCATTTGCTGTTAGATTTTTCGCCGGTTTGAATCAGAACCTCAACCAAACCAACCAACTGATGATGCGATGAAATGGGTATAAACAAGCACCCGGGCAAAAAAAAAGTGTCATAAGCCAGTATGCTGCGAATGGCATCAGTGTCGTTTTCAAACCCCGAAAAACATCAGGACGCTTCAGTTGAAATGCCTGTTTGTTGTTGGCGGAAGCAAATCTGTTTGTCGGAAATATTTGCTCAGGCAAACATAAATTTCAGCATAAAAAAAACACAAGTGAAAGAAATGTTGCGAGTTTTAAAGCACCCAAAGCCTGTTGGAGAAAATCGACACGTGAATCCAAAGAGCCGTTGGGTGCGACTTGGTAAACAATTTCAAAACTTGCCCGATTTTTGTGGATTACTTTAATTTCGTGCCCCACATTAGCTGGTAGGAACAGTAGTCATCAACTTTCAACTCCAACAATTGTATCCATTCCATGTGAGTTCGCAGCTCCCGTTAGTCACAGTTCCGGAAACGAAATAAGGCACACAATGTTCCACTCTGTTGTCACACAACTATTCATATCTCATTTGCATAAGCAAAAAGTTGTGCTGTCGGTTGTTTGTGAACTAGCATCACAGGCGGGGGAAAAAACGATTATAGTTGCTACGTCGGCATGGAAAAGTTTCAAAATCTCCGAATCTGTCGGGGCGTCAGAAAAAAAATGCATCGTTCCGCTGGAAACCGCTAAACGCCATGAAAACCACTAAAATTCTCACACTACTACAAAAGGATACATTGTGACCTCCGGGTTATTTGTTTTATTTTTCGTGAACTTATTCAAGCATCATATTTCTTTTTGTTGATACGGAACGTGAACTACGAATTTTTCTTATTTGTTATCGATCAAAATGGCATTGGAACAGTATTGAGTACCAATTATTTATAATTGAACAAATGACAGGTAGTGAAACCAGGGATGCCAGATATTTTTATCAAATGTCTGTGACAAAAATTTGAAATGTCTGGGAATGTCTTTAGAAGTCTGTTATTTTTTTTAGAAAATTAAACTTCTTTCAACGAAAAGACGTGATAAGAGAGCAAGTTATGTCATTATCGTTATTTGTGTGATTATGTAAACATGTCTGCATCTATTTCATGGATTGTATGCAACCTTACGCTATTTTTAAAGTGACACTGAAGCTTGAAGCATTCGCATAGATGACACAATTTTCTATAGTTTTTTCTCCCCTGTAACGCTCTTTCCAGTTTTTTTTTTTATTCAATAATAACCATTGATGTTGTGTACCATATTTTAATATGGTGTCATCATCACTCATGATCATCAATATCATTATGGTCATATGCAGGGTTGCGGCTTATCATTTTTGACTCAGGCATATTCATTTGCCAATATCTCCTTTCAGAGGGTCGATTTGATAATATGATGTATGATAAACTTGTAGTACATGAGTAGACCTACAACTTTGTCTAACAGTACATTGCTCTAACTCCTTTATCTTCGACATGAGAGCGTATATTCACAGTGATCTTCACGATGATGATCACGTGATCTTCACCGCGAATTTCATCGCGAAGATCACTGCGAATATACGCTCTTATTCCTCAGATATAAGAGATAGAGCTATGTATTGTTAGACCAAGTTGTAGGTCTACTCAAGCACCATAAGTTCATCATACATTATATTTTGAAATTGAGCTTCTGAGAAGAGCTATCGGCAAATGAATATGGATAAGTCAAAAATGATAAGCCGCAACCTTGGTCATATGAATGATTTTTGTATAGACTGCTTCTTCGGTAAGTCAGTGATTATCTCTTAAATTTCAGGAAAACTCTATCCCGATCTTCTGCAAGGCTTTTTGCTTTGTTTTGGGAGGCTTCCTCCTGAACTTCTGGCAAAATTCTTCATGAACTTTTTGGCAGTCACTCCTTCTTTTCTTCGAAATTCGCATTTAAGAACCCATCCTTACCTTCCACAAACATTTGGTATTTTTTTCCTGAACATAGTTTCTTTCTAAACTTCTGATAAGTCCTATCCTGAACTACGAGAAGATATTCTGCAAATCTTTGAGAAAGTACTCTCCAGAATTTCTTGGAAAATCTTCTTTAGTTGTGAGAAGTTTCTTCCTGAACTTATTAGAAGTTCTTTTCTGAACTGCCGAAATAATTTCTCCTGAACTTCAAGGTAGTATTCTCCTGAACTTCGGGAAAGTTTGTTCCTGAATTTCTGAGAAATTCCTGCTTGAACTTCTAGAAAGATCTCTCGATACTTCTGGAAAGTTTCTTCCTGATTTCATTAAAAGAATCTACCATAACTTCTGGGATTTCGAAAATGCTGAAATGCTGGAATGTTCGATTCGGAACTTTAGAGAACCTCTCTAGCACTTCTGGGTAGTTCCAACTAAACATTTGGTATCTTCGCAACTTGTGAAAAGTCCTCTTGTGAACTTCTGAGAAGTTCTTTACTGAATTTTTTTGCGAAATTCCTTCTTGACCCTACAGGTAGTGCCCTCTCTGGTAGTTTTCTTCCTGAAATTCGGGGAAGTTTTTTCCTGAGCTTATTCTTTCTAAACTTTTGATTGGTTCCATCCGGAACAGTTAGGATAATTTTATTCCAAAATTCCCTTAAATTTGTTCTTGAAGTTTCTTCCTGGACTTCTGAGAAGTCGTCTTCTGAACTTTTGGAAAGTTTATTCCGGAACTATTTGGAAATTCATGCTCAAATTAGAAGGAAGTACCCCCAATGCTCCTGGAAAGTTTCATTTTTTTCTCTTTAAAGAATTTTGAGAAATCCTTATTCTGAAATGCAGAATGCAAATGCAAAAGCTGCAAAGCATTTCTAGGAAGTTCCAACTAACCTTTCAAGAAGTTTTGTCCGGAACTTCTGGGAAGTTATTTGCTGAACATGAGAGAAGTTCTGTCCTCAACTTCTAAAAAGCATCGGTCTGGGGATTTATTTTCCTGATTTTTTGAAAAATTATAGGTAGTGCCCTTCCTGGTTAGCTCCCGTCTGAAATTTGGGGATGTTTGTTTTTCTGAACTGCTGGGAAGTTCAATCTTAAATTTCTGGGAAGAACTCCAAAAACTCTGAAAAATTCCAAACTTCAGATAAGCCCACTCCCCTACACTTCTTCCTGGAGCTCTGATAAGTCCTCTCCTGATTCATGGTAAGTGTGATCTTGAACTTCGGTAACAAATTTTTGAAGGTTCTTCTTGCATGAAATGTTTGCTCCCAATACCTCTGAGAAGATCTACCTGACCAAAGCCATTTTTTTTGAGGAATTCTCCAAATTTCTCAAATATGATTTGTATTGTTGTGAACCTAGATTGTCGTTGTGACTTAATAGCAAAGGACCAATATTACCAATGCTTTGACCGTAATGTTTCGCATGGGTTTGAACACGCGTGGGATTGAACACTACCATAGGTAGGGACTCCATGTTACCCTCGGAAAGGGCCTATGCGATACTCAGCTCCGGGCCCATTGTGTCTCCAAGTAGCTCACCGCTTTCTTTTTTTTCAAGGATGTCTACTTTAAATGATACCTACGATATTTTAAAATATTTCAACAAAGCTTCTAACCATGTCTACTATACTGACCCTCTTACGTTTTAAATCTTAACTTCAGAAAATACCTTCATTTAAAATTTAAAAAATATTTCAAATGTCTGTAAAAGTCTGCAACATAAATAAAATGTCTGCTAAATGTCTGCAATAAAAATTAAAAGTCTGCAAATTTACAGACATGTCTGTGAATATGGCATCCCTGAGTGAAACATACACGCGAAATATCAATTAGGTAAACTTTTGTTATTTTCTTCCGATACATTACACAATTAGATTGATTTCAACCTAGTATCTGACAAACATGGGAATTACGAAAAATGTTACGCAAATGATAAAACCCGTCCACGTTAAATTTCGGACACTTTTCTTTCAGTGAAGACTTTGAATTATTTCGCAAATCGCTGAAACGTTTCATTATTGAAAGTCTCTACTACATCATGTTTAAATTCTTGTTACATTCAGTAACAGGCGTCGAATCAAATGGAAGTGCGCAAATGAACGGCAGCAAAATCTAAATTTATCGTAACGCGATCTTGCCAAGCAACTAAAACTACCAAAAAGTGTTTGCAAATCATTTGACCAGCGCTTGACTGTGGATCGGAAGATAGGAAGTGGAGCAAATCGAAAAGTATGTTCCCGACAAATGGAGAAGAAGGCGGTAGCCATTATTGAGAAAAAATCCCAATTTTTCTGTGTAAAATGTGGATGTCTACGTTGGGAAGTCAAAATTATACGTACAAAAAGCGAAGCAGAGGCAAGGACTGAAGGCGTACACAGTGAAAAAGGTGCCCAACCGTGATGACAAGCAATATTTTACTGCTAAAAATTGTACTAAGAAGCTTTTCACCAAATGGACGTCAAAACATATGTACTCGAAGACTTTAAACAGCTTCAGAGTCTGAATTTTTACATCGCTATGTAAAGGAACGCCGTTGTCGAGCATTTCCGGACAAAGAAGGTGTCCAAATTCCCGAAGTATTCGATTTGGCAGGCCATATCCGGATCTATCAATAAGGATATGTACGAGAACGAGTGTCTGTAAAAGCGGTTTCTAGCCAAGACACTCCTGCTCTGTTTTGGCCTAATGTGAGCTCTTGTCACTTTGCCAAATCCGTCCTGGAATGGTATAAGGTAAAAGAGATCAAATACGCGCCAAAAACATCCAATTCACCAAACTGTCCAGAACTTTGCCCAATATAGAAGTACTGGGCTCAAGCTAAGCGGAAACTCTTCGAAACTAAGAAGAAAGCAAATGGTACCAATGATTTCAAGAGAAGATGGAGAATCGTCACGGTGGGCGTATCTGAGGATATCGTTGGGGGAACCTGATGGCGGGTGAACCACAGAACGTTCGAAAATTTTATAGAAAGAAGGATTGACATTTTGATCAACTGTTTCTTACGTAGATATAACTCTATTATGGTGATTTATGTGTCTGAAATTTAACGTGGACAGGCTTTAGATGAAAACAAAAGATTGAAAATGAGTCAAAAAGTTGTACCAAAACATTATTATTCAAACATGTTTGTAATAACGTTTGCATTAAAAAAATGGAAAAAAATTGCCGATTTTTCATGGGATTACCTTCACCCGCACTGACGAAACTACCCGTGCAGCATCAGACATAGTAACCCATGAGTCAACAGACAAAATTTGAGCCGCCCTTCTTTTGCTTCAGACTGGCCGTGAACGGGAAAATTTATAGTATGAAATGTCTGCCGGAAGTTGCGTCGTTCATCAAAAACTATCAGAAGGGCGAAGTAGCGGTGTTCTGGCCGGATAGGTATCACCTCATGGGTTCGCGTTGGCTTTCGAACACAGTCCCTCAAAGCAGGCTCGTCTGCTGGCCTTTATCTCCTTCTTGAGTGCGGCTTTTGCGGTGGCTAACACCACGCGGCGCTTCAGTCTTTCCAGGTCCGATCGCGCCCTTTGCATTCTCCTTCTGGCTTGGTGGCAAGATCTCCGGAGGTCTGCGATCGTCTCTGTCCACCAGTAAATCGGCAGCCTTCCATTCCTAGGTTTAACCTTTCATGGCACGGTTGCGTCGCACGATCGTGTGAGGTTTGATACGAGTTGATCCCCACGAGGATTTTGGGTATCGCTCAATCCCTGTTCCCGCTCTAGCGCCTCTTAGAATACTTTCTTATCGAAGTACGGCGTCTTTCATCTGCGGATTGGGTGCTCCTCCTTCTGCGCGCTGCCTAGCTCTGTGGGAGATGCTATAGCGAATCGCCAGGTGGTGGCTATAGGTGTAACCATCCTCCACCTTGCAGTTGTTCAACAGCCCAGGGCAGCTGAACGTCACGGCGATGATCGATTCCGCCCCATTTCTATGGTAGGTACTACTTAGGTAGGTCTAAGTTGAGCCTGGCCAGGGCCTCCAGAAGAATCTGGCCCCTTGGGTTGGTCAGGCGACTGCCCCATTCTAACGGCTAGGCGTTAAAATCGCCCGCTACCACCAGTGAACTGCGGCCAGTTAGCTCTGTTGTCATTTGGTCCACCATTCGCGAGAACTGGTCGACCGACCATCTTGGTGGCGCGTAGCAGCTGCAAATGAAAACTCCGTTCACTTGGAAACTATCTCTTGGACCGGGAACTTGCCCGTCATCCATATTGCCGCCTTCTTACCCTTATCCGCAACCCAGTTTCCGTTACCGGCAGGGATGCGGTATGGGTCGGATATTATTGCAATATCCGTTCCCGACTCTCGAACTGCCTGACACAGCAGTTGCTGGGCCGCCTCACAGTGGTTTAGGTTCAACTGCGTTACCTCCACTGTTGTTGCCTTTAGGTCTTCCCTTGAAGGCCGGGCACTTGGGGCCCCCATGGCGTGCTTGTCGTCTGGTTTCCCTGAGCACATCAAACATTTGGGGGGCTCCTTGCAGTCCCTCCCGAGCCTGGTGGCCTTTTCCTCCGCACCTTCGGCAGAGATCACTCCTGTCGGGGCCATTCCCACGACATGTGCCCGATCTCTAGGCACTTGAAGCAGGCCTTTGGCGGCTGGTGCAAGCTCAGTGGGCAAACCGACCACCCTACCTTGAGCTTTTCTACCTTTAAGATAGCGTCTGCGGCTGCAACCGGCAGACGAATTGTTGCCACTTGGGTTCCAAGTGGACCCTTCCGCAGCCGTATGGCTGTCGTGGCAACCTCTATCTTACACTGTGCCTTGATGGCGGTGGAGATTTCGCCAACATCCGTGATCTCAACCAGGTTCTTACACTGGAGAGTCACTAATGTGGCCAAGGCACGTATCTCCACTCCCGCTCCCAGGGCCTGTTCGGCCAGTCCCTTGTAAGCTGGGCCCTTCAGCTTAGTGTCCTTCTTGAGCTCGAGGATCATTTCGCCGGTGCGAGTACGGTGGATACTCCGCACGTCGGTGCCTAGATCCGTGAGCTTAGCATCTCCGCGCATCGCCTTAAGGACCTCGGAGTACTTAGACTCGCCGGTCTTGACGATGAGGGCCTCACCGTGGTAACGCTTTCGCTTTAAGCTTTTTCGCTCCTTTTCTTTTTGGGGTCTGTTTCCCTTTTTTCTGACCTTGGTTCAGAGGTTTTCCCTGCCTCTGGAGGGCTCATCTCTCCTACCTCGCCGGTTGTCCTGTCCGTTGCTAGGACCGGCCTTATTGCTTGGGTCGTTCTTGCTCCGAGGGGTTTTTCGTGCCATTGAGGTGGCGTTGGTGCCATTGGCACCTTTACCGCTCTTACCACCACCCTTGCCGTTGTTCCCTCTTTTGCCGCTCTCGGTGCCGGGGTCGCTCACCTCACGCCCCGCAGGACGTGCAGTTGGATCCACTCGTCCCGACACCACGCTCACGAAGGTCTCTGTGCCCGTAGCTAGGGCTACGCGTAGGGCCATCAGATACCAGCCGCTTCTTTGAGCCACCGGGTGCGGTTTCCCCCGGCGACTGTCTTGCACGCTTTGAAGACCCCGCCAACTCGGTAGGCGGGACAGGATCTCGTGCTTCTGTCTGCGTACACTTGCAGGCGGATTCCTTCGTTTTTTGGCTGCAGCTTAGCCTCTACTTCGTCTCTCCCCGGCATGCCGCCTGAACGGACCTACAAAGCTGCAGTAAGTTATGTTTGAGGTCTTTGCTGATGTTGTTGCGAGACGACGTAAAGTCGATTATCGAATTCAGCTTTTCGGCGACTACCAACACCTTTGGAAGCTTGTCATGCTTCCTCTCCATGGCCTGCATGAGCCAAGGCCCGTCTATGGCCTCTCCCGTTTTTCCAGGGACCCCCGCTTCCGAGGCAGTCACGCTACCGCACGTGTCGGATGTGCCGCCGGATCCTGTCTTCTTACCAGGCGGGGACCCTTTTTGGCGAACGGGTTCGCCACCTCTTCCCTCGTTGTCGTTTCATTTGGAGCAGGCTCCATTCTGTTGGGTCCCCCTTCAGCCGCTATCCATAACCACGTGGAGTAGTCGCCATAGTGATCCCATGGTTATCTATGCAAGCTTGGAGCTGCATAGGTCATGCTAGGGTTGACGTGAGCCTTCATGGGGACACCTCGTTCAGAGACAGATCGGCGTAGATCAGGATCGGCGTAGATCAGGATGGGCATACCATAGCCAATCGGTGGAGATGGAACGTACTGAAGGCCTGCCAAGGTTTTAGTGGGACGGAGACATACTATGCCGCATGAAAGCTCGCCATTTCCCGTAAGTGTCACCCGACGGTACTGAGGGAGACGACATAGATGCCAGCCCGAAGTCGTGGTACCGTAACGTTATTCCGTTAATCCGCCAGTTTCCGTAATTGGGGTCTTACTGACATTAACCCCAATGCGCCATGTGGTGCACCCTCTATAGGCGTTCTGTCACGAACTTTCGACAGTGGAGAATAGAGGTGTTCAAGACGAAAAACGAAGATATTTTCAAGGAAACTTGCCTTTTTTTTGATGGAGTGTCAATTGCAGATCTGACACAAATGTGAAGCGTAGAAATACGCCGCAGGGCATATAGTCGAAGACACTAGCCCTTTTACAAACAGCGGACAGCTGTCAGCCACGCCTAGAAGAAGAAAAAGAAGAAGAAGAAGTGGGCACAATGAATTGGCATCGTTGTTAGGCTCCACCAAAGATTCAGTATACATATTAGGCAGAGCAGGGAAATACAAAATCAAGTGTAAATTCTGCAGCAAAATATATGTTGGTCAAACAAAGAGAACCTTGGCAACATGATTCAAAAAGCATCTAGCGGAGGTGACTGAGGCCGTCAAACAGAATGAGAAAGGAATTTCACATAACTTCAAATCAACAGTCGCAGAACACATCTTCACGGAAAATCACGGCATAACAACGAATGACATCACAATCTTACGGACTACATCTACACCCTGGAAATTGGACGTTGCAGAAAGCTTTAAAATAAACAAACAACAGAACACAAATCTACTAAACATAAACCAAGGCAACGCACAGTAGGCAAGAACTGATGAAAACTAAGAAAAAATCTGTAACTTTTGTCGCTTTTAAGCGCGGCTTAAAAACAAGACCATTTCCGCTTGGAAATTGTTTGGAGAATCGAATGGAACTGGTTTCAATCATCGCACGGGTAGGGTTGTGGTGTTATAGAGCTTATATTACCCCACTTCCCCTTATGTTCTTGAATAATTTATAGACATCTTTGCACGAAGAGTCGCAAGATCAACAAAATAGTGCTAGTCCCATGTCAAATTTTCTGGAAAATCGAATGAAAGCTGTTTCAACTGCCGCACGGCTTTGTGAACGAAGATATGGCTGATTTTACCCCACCTCCCCTTATATTATTGAATAATTTATAGATACATTTGCTCGGTGCAGCTCAAGATCAACAAAATAGGGCTAATGCAATGTGAAATTTTCTAGAAAACCGAATAAAGGTTGTTTTATATACCGCATGGCTTTGTGAACAATGCACTATGGTCCAGATCACGAATTTACGAGGTAACAAAGTGCAAAGTGATGTTGTACAACATGGTTTGTATCACTAAGGTCAATTTTCTGATGTTGGTAAGAATTAGGGTGGTTCCCATTTTCACGGAAATAAAAAAACTAACTCTTTTATTTGCAGAAATAGATGTTTACATTCTTAAGCAAAGTAGTAGCGCAAAAAATTTCATGGAATTTTCATATATAAATGTTTTTGTAGCTTGAAAATTGACTGATTTAGTGCAATTTTCCTTCATCAACTTAGGGTGTACCATAAAAAATGTGTTTTTTTGCCCTAACTATTTATTTCAATTCCCACCGTAAAGTTGTGTTGGGACGAGTTTTAGAACTTTTGAAGACCGCGTACTTTGGTAACATATGTGAAAACTAGAGATATGTTATTTCTGTATCTTTAGAAAATTACATTTGAATCTGGGATGGTTTTAGAAGAAAAACTTCAATAACTATTGATTGGTGGAAGCTAGCGGCATAATTAATATATCAAAATACGCGCCTTCAAAAGCTCTACAACTCGTTTGAACACAATTTTACAATGGAAATTGAAATAAAAAAGTAAGGACAAAAAAACTATATTTTATTTGAACACCCTAAGTTGATGAGGGAAAATTGCTCTAAATCGGTCAATTTTTAAGCTACAAAAAATTAATATATGAAAATTACATTAAAGTTTTTGCACTACAACTTTGCCCAAGAATGTAAACGTCTATTTCAGCAAATAAAAAAGTTAGTTTCTGTATATCCGTGAAAATGGGGACCACCCTAATTTTAATAAACATAAAAAAAATAGGCCTTAGTAATACAAACCATGTTGTAGAACATCACTTTGCTGTAAAGTTTCAATTTTAGGCGCTGGGAGCATGTTTCCTCGTACATTCGTGATCTGGACTATAGTGCAATGATTCAGATAATTTTACCCCACTTCCTCCTATATTCTTGAGATAAATAATTCTACTATCTGGGTTAAACTGGGGTTAAATCAGCCATATCTATATTCACAGAGCCGAGCGGTGGTTGCTTCATAATGGGTCACCAGTTGTTACACATTGAGGATGTACGTTAGTCCCAAACATCATCTGTTGGTTCTTTGTGTAAATACAGCTGATGTGGCAATAACGGAGTAGCATCCGTGGGCGGTCAATCATGCTCATTCTCACGGTTATGCTCATTACAAAGGTTCTTGAATGAATTGCATAACTTATTATTATGAGTTGTTTTCAAACAGTGTGTTTGGTGTATAACACCAAAGAGAATTTTCGACGAAATTTTTTAACATCAACAATATATCGTGCATCTAAACACCCTATCAAATTATCTTTCACCCAATGCATATATTCTGTTCCACCATTTATAACTCTAATGTTCCATTTTCCTTGAACCCGTTTTGATTGATCTGATTTTCCGAATCCTTCGGGTGCGAATAGCTTTATTTGATATTTGAATGTTTGAGAATAAATATTAACAGGTCAGGACCGTCGAGCATCATCAATTCCATCCACTGTGCAAGCCTACAACAACCCAGACATGGTTGATATGGTTCAAATTCGATCCTTCTCGGGATCAATTCTCGACCGACTGGGAAAATCACTTTTGAAATACCACCATAAACACCAGTTTATCCCTGCCATCACAGCAGGCGATTACTCTCGTGGGAATTTGCATCCCTTGTATCCTGCCGGCTCAAACGACGGCCGGCCGATGTCATGTAGGAATGTTAGTGTGTGTTGTAAAGATCCACGGACAAGAAAAAAAAACTGGAATCAAATCACAATCTTTGAAATGGGGTCTCTTTATACATACACTTCGCCGTCCATCCGTTGCCGTCAAAGGCATCGTTGTCTTGCTTCGGCTGGAATTCCTTCCGGTGGAACTTCGATGGACGAGCCGAGCCGATTCCCAGGATTGTGGTTGAGCGGATTTGCGCTTAATCGACAACGAACAGGGGAGCAGTCCTGATTGGACCGGGGGCAGCAAGGGCTTGGGTTTGGATGAAAGAAAAATATTCACATCGAAAGATTTACACCGTGTCCTTTTCTTTGCCGGAACGTCGCATGGAAGCTGCCATAATATGGGGGGTTCGATAAAATTTACCCAAGCATCGGATCGAGGAATGTTTTGATTAAAAATCGGCACAAAACGACCGCTTTTCATTCGGTTATCCCAGCAGGCGGCGGCTGTGACAAAGCAGGCGAGTATATCGGACAAAACCCTAAGCTGGATCCGTAAAGCAGCGGCTTATCGCAGTAGGCGGAATGTTACGCCCGTGGGTTTCCGACACAAGTATGCCTATATCCGAATCGTTGTTAATTTTTCAAGGGATGGGTTTGTAGCTGGAAAGTGGAAAAGGAAAAATCGCCTTCGAACGAATCGGAAATTTCACTCATTTCAATATGCATTGAAGTGGACTGGGATCAGCTTCGGAAGGAAATCAAAGGTTTTTCTTCGACTATTGCAACAAGGCTTAGTTCCAGTATTCCCGAAAAGAAAAATGACATAACCCATAATTAAATTACCTTGAACTGACTTGGGTAAAGTTGGGCAAAAGAATTCCTTCCGCTCCATTTGCCGACGAGGAGTTGGGAAAAACTTTTCCCGCTCATGCATATTTCACTCAAATGTAACCAAATCACACATTCGCACAAAAGCTTATCGGCTTCATTTGCATCATCCGGAATGAAGCGGAGGAGAATTCCATCTTCAAAATTTACGATGTGTTTTCTGGCTGCCACAAATAACAGTCACCGGTGCAAGGTGCGGTCGTCTTCGTCGTCTTCGTCGTCGTCGTTTGTGGAGGAAAGTTTCTTATGTGTCATCTTTGGATGCAAGCAAGTTTTGCCGAACTGAAGCAGTAGTAGGGCAATGCGACAATCACCAAAGCGAAACGAGACTCGGGTGGAGTTTTGATGGTGTGCGGATGTTCTGTTTTATAAAACTCACCTCCCTGGAAATTTCTTCCAACAATCATTCCGCTCGTTGTGCACTTTTGTTTTGTGCGGTAAGTAACCTTTCCCAAGTCATGCACTGTGAAATGATGCTGTTTCCCTGTCATGAAACTCAAATAAAGCGAAATGAATATTTGAGCAGTAATTTAATGTTGACTAGCACAATGAATTTCTGAGAGATCTTTGGAAGCACTCTTCGCCACGTCGTCGTCGCAGCGATATTTAAAGAGAGACGTATGGAAGCCATTGCGCGAGCGAATCTAATTTTCGACACCGGAAACAACGTCGATTTGCAAATCAACGACTCCTTCTAGCCGTCGTCGATGGCTATAATTAGTTATACTTTTAGGCTCTCCTGGTTGGAGGAAAGAAATGGCAACTCATTTATTTTAATTTCCTTCCTACTATATCAGCAACCAAATTGGAATTTCAGCCTGAATCTTTGTTCGACGATTCCTATTTCCATCAAGTAAACCTAATTGGAAAACTCGATTCCGAGCTGATCGTTTGGTTGGAGGGAGGGATTAATTGTATCGGAAAAATGACATAATTCGGTGTGAAGTGTGCTTTTCAGTTTTCAAGTGGAACACTCATAGCATATTAGATTAAGCTATTTATTCGTGCGGTGCAGATTTAAGAAAGTCCAAGTTTTATTATTCATATTTAGGAGAAATGGAAATCATCATATTAGATAGATTAATCTTTCTGTTGTAATCGATTCAAATTGACCTTAAAATCCTATTTGAACTCTTTTGAAAGAAGCAACCAAATGGTCCTTAATGTCATAACAATTATTTGAATTTTGCGTATATAACGTCCAGGTGTATGAATATCCGTTTTGTTGGGAAAAAAACATAGGTTTACGTAGACTTTTGGTAAACTCCTCCTTCCCCATCGTAGACAAACGTAGACTTTTTTGACCACCCCCCCGCCCTAAATTGTCTACATGGTCTATGCACAGCCCCTAATTTGATGTCTTTTGCATCCTAATATTTCACGACTTTTCCCTTTTCGATAGAATAGTAATATCTAAAGGGCGATACGGTCAAAATTTGGTCAATATCAACTTGACGTATTTCTTTCAATTTTGCATTTAAAAAACCTGAACACCCCTCATTTTGAAGGTGTGTGTGTGTGTAGAATGTTGCTCCTATTTTGATTTTGGAATTCACTCTTCAGTTGTCAAAATGCCGTCCAAGCAAGAAAAGCAGCGTATCAAAATTTTGCTCGCGCATCGCGAAAATCCGAGCTACTCGCACGCAAAGTTGGCAAAATCGCTAAAAGTTGCCAAATCAACCATTACAAATGTAATTAAAGTGTTTGGGGAACGTTTGTCGACAGCCAGGAAGTCTGGATCGGGGGGAAATCGAAAACCGGAAGCCGCTGAGACGACAAAGAGAGTTGCCGGTAGTTTCAAGCGAAACCCTAACCTATCTCTCCGAGATGCCGCAAATAAGCTGGGTGTATCGTCTACAACCGTGCATCGAGCCAAGAAACGAGCTGGACTATCGACTTACAAGAAGGTAGTGACTCCAAATCGCGATGATAAACAAAATACGACGGCCAAAGCGCGATCCCGGAGGCTGTACACGACGATGCTGACGAAGTTTGACTGCGTGGTAATGGACGACGAAACCTACGTCAAAGCCGACTACAAGCAGCTTCCGGGACAGGAGTTTTATACGGCAAAAGGAAGGGGAAAGGTAGCAGATATTTTCAAGCACATGAAACTGTCAAAGTTCGCAAAGAAATATCTGGTTTGGCAAGCCATCTGTACCTGTGGCTTGAAAGCAGCATTTTCATAGCTTTCGGGACTGTCATCCAAGAAATTTACGTGAAAGAGTGTTTGAATAAACGCCTGCTGCCTTTCCTGAAGAAACACGGTGTTCCGTAATGTTTTGGCCGGATTTGGCATCTTGCCATTACGGTAAAAAGGCCATGGAGTGGTACGCCGCCAACAACGTGGAGGTGGTTCCCAAGGACAAGAACCCTCCCAACACGCCAGAGCTCCGCCCAATTGAGAAATACTGGGCTATTGTCAAGCGGAACCTAAGGAAGACCAAAACAACTGCTAAGGACGAGCAGCAGTTCAAGGCAAACTGGCTTTCTGCGGCGAAGAAGGTGGACAAGGTGGCTGTACAAAATCTGATGGCAGGGGTCAAGCGTAAGGCCCGGCAATTCGGATTTGGAAAAGCGGAAGCCTAACTGAATATTTTTCCTGAATTTTATACTAATTGAACTTGAAAAAGAAATTTAATTTGATTTTTTAAATAAACGATTTCACCGATTTACACGCGTTTTCCCTTGACCAAATTTTGACCGTATCACCCTTTAGATAAACATATTTTTGTTGGACGTTTCTGTAGGTTCCGAATAGAGAGTGTCCACGATAAAATTGCAACATTTATAACTTTTCGACAAAAGTGAGTCCCCAAATCGATTATCATGAACCTTTCAGGGCATGTAAAACAATGCACACTATCAAAATGTCATGTAAATTTCTGTCCCCTGAGACCGACACATGCAAGCGTCCTTTTGCACATACGAATGAGTTGAAACAGATGAGAAAATAAATCCAATCAAACCCATTTTTCATAGAATTGCGTATGTGTCGGTTTTAGGAGACATAATTTTACACGAAATCTTTGTTTACGTTCCCGGACTTTTTACAAACATGAATTACGTCTCAAGTAAAATTCATAAGTTTTAAGTATGTTTATATAAGCTTGTTTTAAGTGCTTTTATTTCATTCTAATTCTTCACCCAATCAAAATGCCCAAACTTTATTCAAAATTTCAGTCATAAAATATGGGTTAAAGCTCAAATCAACGATTTTCTCAACTTTCAACCATGTTTTCAAAATTTCATGTTCCGTGGAGAAAAGCTCAGTATGCTGGCGAAACTCTTGCTTCATTATAGCCCGGTAGTTTTTTGCGACCGGTTAGTTCAAGGGATTGAAATCTTCCGGCATGTCTTGACTCTATTCGTCTTGCATTAGTAACAAGAGGCTAAATGTCGTTGTAAATCGAAGAAAATTTATGTGATTGGAAGAACGAAAGCAGTCGTTAAGTTTTCATTAAAGTAGATCTAGCTATTTGGTTGCAGTTGTTGCCAAAAATCAAATTATTTTTCTTTTTCTTTTAAATTCCACCTTGTTTTACTTGCCATTTGGCACTTGCCTCTTTCTATCATCACTAGATCTCTATATATAAAAATTGTTTGTTTGTCTGTCTGTCTGTCTGAACCTCATAGGCTCGAAAACTACTGAGCGTGACTACATCTACATCAGCGTGAAATTTTGTAAAAAGAAGTTTTTGGGGCCGCGAAAGGTTCTTATGATGGTTTGAGACTCCTTCCTTCTCTGGAAAGGAGGGCTCCCATACAAATGAAACACTCTTTTCTACATAACTCAACAGTTAATCATGTAGAAGAACCCAAATTTTGCATGCAGAAGTTTTTGGAGGCAAAAAATGTTTCCATGGTAGTTTGAGACCCCTCCCTTCTCTAAAAAGGGAGGCTCCTATACATAAGAAACAGAAGTTTCTGCATACCTTAACTAATCAAGCAAATGGAACCAAATTTAGCATGTGGGGTTTTCTGGAGGAGAAAAATGTTTTTATGGTGGTTTGAGACCCCCCCCCCTCTCCTAGAAGGGGGGCTGTCATACAAATGAAACTGAAATTTCTGAATAGCTCTAGATCTAATAAAGCAAATGGAACCAAATTTGGCTTGCGGGGATTTTAAAAGCAATAAATGTTTCCACGATAGTTTAAGACCCCTTTTCTCTCTCTGGTAGGGAAAGGGGGAGGGGGGAGGGGGCTCTCTTACAAATGAAACACAAGTTTCTGCATTACTCGAGAATTAATCAAGCATATGAAACCAAATTTGGCATGTGGAGGTTTTTGAAGGCAAGAAATGTTTCTAAGGTGACTCGACACCCCTCCGTCCTCTGTAAGAGGGGGGCTCCTATACAAATGAAACACAAATTTGTGCATAACTCGAGAACTAATCAAGCATATGAAACCAAATTTGGCATGTGGAGGTTTTTGGAGGAGAGAAATGTTTCTTTGGTAGTTTGAGACTCATCCGCCATCTGGATGGAGCGGGAGGGGGATTTTCATACAAATGCAACACAAATTTCTGCATAAATCGAGAACTAATCAAGTAAATGAAACCACATTTGGCAGGTGGAGGTATTTGAAGGCAAAAACTGTTTCTATTGTGGTTTGAGACTCCTCCGCTCACAGAAAGAGAGGTCTCATACAAATGAAACACGAATTTCTGCATAACTCCAGAACAAATCAAGCAAATGGAACCAAATTTTGCATCTGGAAGTTTTTGAAGGAAATAAATGTTTCTAAGGTAGTTTGAGACCCCTCCGCCTTCTGGAAGGGGAGACTCCCACAGAAATGAAACATAATTTTTAGCATAACTCGAGTGCCAATGTAGCAAATGAAACCAAATTTGGTATGTGGAGGTTTTTGGAGGCAAATAATGTTTCTATGGCAGTTCAATACCCCTCCCCATTTGAAGGGGGGGCGGGGAGGTCTTTTTTTTTTGTTGAGCCGTGAAAACCACTGCGACCAATTAGAGGAATATTGTGGTATGACCCATTTGATTTAGCAGATCAGTTTACCCATCACAATTGTGATGTCATGGGCAATGTCTGAGCCTGCATTTTGTCACAGGTAGGTACGACTTGTCTAATAAAGTCTATTACCTTACTGGGACTTAACTGCCAGACTTCATAGGGTTGTAGAAGCCCTTTTCTTAAAATTCGAAGCCAAGTCCTAAAGCCGAGGGGGGGAGGGGCTTCCATACAGATTAAACGCAATTTTCTGCATAACTCGAGAACTTATCAAGTAAACGAAACCACATTAAGCATATGGGGTTTTTTGGAGGCTAGATTTCTATAAACATAAAAATGAATTTCTGTCTGTCTGTCTGTAAGACCCTTATAGCCTCAGAAAGTTCTGAGCCGACCAACGTGAAAATTTATATGAAGGGGTTTTTGGGGCTGGGGAAGGTTCTTATGATTGTTTGAGACACCAATTTTCTCAGGAAGGGGGGCTCTCATATAAACTAGACACAAATGTCTTCATAACTCGAGAACTAATCAAGTAAATCGAATCAAACTTGGCATGTGATTTTCTGATTTTCTTCCCCTTTCTGAAAGGGGGAGGGTGCTTTCATATAAATGAAACTTAAATTTGTGTATAACTCGAGAACATGTGGGGGGTTTTGAAGGCAATGATTGTATGGTGGTTTGAGAAATCACCCCCTCCCCCCCTTTGGAAGGGAGGACTCCCATACAAATGAAACACACATTTTTACCAAAAACGAGAATTATTTAGGTTAATTAAACACAAAACGTGTATTAATTGTTATGTCATATATTCTCCGTGCGAGGAGTAACGATTATGATGTAGAAGGAGATGTTCGCTCATCACCATGAGGCACCAAGAGTGAACAACAATGTTTTTGGCTAGAATGAAAGATATGAAGAGAAAGTTTTTGATAGTTCCGCTAGTGTGCGGCAGGCTTGTGTACAGTGGTACTCGAACCAACGACATTTTTGCCTAACATCCCACTGCGGGGTAGGTTGAAGCACGGACTTAGTCCGCCACTTCAACAGGCAAAAATGTCTGGTTGGAAGACGCTCATGTACCGCTTAATTATACTGGTGGGGACCAGTATCGCATCGCTTCACGGTGTTTCTCTCCGAGGTCTCTACGTTGGAGACGACGAGAAAAACTTTAGTGATCGTCAGTCGGTGCGAATCAAAACAAACCCAAAAAAAGGAGAGAGTTTCTCTCCCATGTGCGCATCAGTAAACAGAGTGCACACAATAGATCGCTAGAATAACTATACAAGCCACAGTGGTACATGAGCGTCTTCCAACCGAACATTTTTGCCTGTTGAAGTGGCGGACTAAGTCCGTGCTTCAACCTACCCCGCAGTGGGATGTTAGGCAAAAATGTCGTTGGTTCGAGTACCACTGTACACAAGCCTGCCGCACACTAGCGGAACTATCAAAAACTTTCTCTTCATATCTTTCATTCTAGCCAAAAACATTGTTGTTCACTCTTGGTGCCTCATGGTGATGAGCGAACATCTCCTTCTACATCACAAAACGTGTATTTCTCGGGTAAGAAGCATGTTTTGATAGAAGTTTGAACCCCTGCTTTTTCAAAAAAAAACTCATTCCGAAAAAAACCCATAAACGTCCCAATTATATTAAATTTCATTTCATTTAGTTGAAAGCTTAGCAGCGCACGCACCGGGTTCATCTAGTTTAAAATAAAAAGCAGTCTAATGCATTTTCATTGATCGCACTACTTACCACAGTGAATCCATGATCTATAAATTTAACCTGCCTCACTAACACAAAACGATTCTTCCTTTGATAACTCTAGCCAAACATTGTATTAGGTCCTAAGTAACAATATAAAGGGTGTAC
The DNA here is from genome assembly GCA_034211315.2 of Aedes japonicus. Taxonomy (NCBI): domain Eukaryota; kingdom Metazoa; phylum Arthropoda; class Insecta; order Diptera; family Culicidae; genus Aedes; species Aedes japonicus. Next base: position 95,382 of record JASCZW010001847.1, on the reverse strand, counting down.
GGAATCAAATTGCGACACACACAAATATTCGGCAAAATTCGCCCGTTCAACCAATCATCTTCAAACTTTCAGGGAGTAAAATAAAACATGTTATGAATGAATCCTAGAGGGTTTGAGCTGTTTAGTGGAATACCTGTAACTAGAAATTAGAAGAAAAATTAGTATTTTCCATTTAATTCCAACTACCTTTGCTTATCTTGACAGATACGCATATTTCGTCCACAATGTGCAGACTTCTTCAGTGTCTCGTACTAATAACTCGAACTCTTTACGTCGAGTTATTAGTTAAACTCTTTTGAGCAATGGCACGAGACTAAATCCGGCCAGAAAATCGTAGGACCATCGTGTGACCTCAGAAGATGATGTAGACGCGTAGGACGTAGACGCTTTTGGAGGCATGCTTTAAGGTACACCTGTCCATTGACCGTTCCAGTTGTAACGAATGGGATGCTCCGCTTTTCACACGAGCAAATTGCTTGCCAAATCATATATTTTTTGGCAAACTTTGACAAATCTTCTGTTTTCTAACGTCCTCAGGGCCATCGAATTTATGATGAGAAGTGAAAAACTGGAGCTCCGGAAGCTACCGGAAGTATGCTTTTACATACGTCTCATCATGCATAACGAGGCAATGTACGAGTTCTTACGTCAGCATAAAAATCATAACAATAAGTTAAATGCTTTTACAGAAAACATATAAGAGCACGTAGTGTTATCTGATTTTTACATTTTGCTATCTATTCCTGTAAGAATTGTCTAAATGGGGAAGAATTGTTATATCCTTATTACATCGATTGTACTAAAATGATCTAAACTGAACTATACATTTATATACTTACCAATACTTACCCAGAAGCTCTGTATAAATGAAGAAAAGAATAAAGATTCAGTTTTGTCTGAGCCGTATACAGTGACGGAGTCTATTTACATCGAAATGATTTATTACAGAAGTCTACAACAGTTGTAATCCGAACCCTCAGTTTTCAAGACAAAATAATTTTTTATTTTCAAATCGTGATCGTAATCTTTAATTTTTGTATGGTTTTCAACGTAAAACGTCGTCAGGATTAAACAGTGACACTGCCACTGTCTCATCTCATCGTATATCTGTGACGTAGTTGAGTATACGTCCTGAGAAACCCCCGTGCTTTCGTTGTCGGACGATTTCTTTAGTCGAGACGGAGTCGTAGGTTTTTTGATGTCCTGTACAACTAATTAACTGTGCACTGTCCATTTTGTGAAGGTATCGTCAATGTTTGCTTCCAAGTCTGCAAAGCACAAATCTATTCCGTGACCCTGATAAAAATCAAGAACAAGCAGAGCGTTGTGGGGCATTCGTTACCATTTTCGGGTCCTTAACTGACTTGAGCAGAGGTACTACTGGCCTTTCCTTCCGCTCCTGTAGTACTTCTCCTCTTTCTCAGATATTTTTGACAAAGGGTAGAAATTTCGTTAAGCTCCTGTCCGGCAGATGATGCAGCATAGGGTACCGCAGTGGGGCAGATCCCACCAATTGGCCTTTTCCTTGGTCGATTGCCCATATAAGCTTGTCCATACTAATATCTGCACTGAATCCGTTGTCGGTTTTAAAGCATCCGAAGGCTTGTAGATCTTCTCGAGATGGTCGGCGATAGTGTTATCAATGTCTAATAACTGACATAATTTGTTGCAGTAACATGATGGTGATGTAATTGAGTTGTATTCAAGTTACTTCAGCTTATTTACTGATTTGGGTACCGTTAGTTTACCACCCCAAACGGCTGACGTACCGTCAAACAGTGTTGTTGAATCATGAGCGTTTTCACGATTTGCAGCCGAGAATTCTCTGCTCGCGAGAGGAGAGAACACAAATAATGCTGCTGTTCATCATCCCCCTATCGTTTCCGCAGGAGAGTGAATGTGTGTATTTTTGCCATTGCGCTTTCTTCTCTTCATGCTAGGAAACGAACTATTATTGAGTGGCGAGGAACCAACTCGCATGGTGAGTGAGTACCGCATGAGCAGCTGACGGGTTTGCTCATTGAGTTAACGATGCTGGTTGAACAAGATGTTACGGATAATTCGCTTGCGTCTAGTAGGTGGATATCTGCGGCGTGCCACCAATAGAGGGTTTGGGATTTGTTTTATCACCTCCTATTTGCTTTCTGCTTAATTAGTAAGCTCGTTGGTGGGATAGTGATATTGGGTTTGCATTATTTATATCTTGGCGTTAGCTTGTGTCGCTTTTATGATGCATCTCTGGTGTAATTTATAAAGACTTTATAGAAAGAATTTATAAAATAAGAGTGCATCCGGCTATCGAGGTTTGCGAGAACGGTTTAATATTCGTACTGGCTGATAAAACACGTGCGTGGACAAGACATTTGTGTGCATCTGGCATCGAATACATATTTAAATGTCAGCAAACAGAGCGCAGTGTAAGCCAATATATGAATTACATCTCAGCATTGTTATAAAAAATATGCAGTTCCTTAACTATCGATATCCATGAGTTCACGATGTGCTGTGTTTTATAGTGAGTTTTGGGCTGTACATTTACTGACTTTTTTAAATGTATATCATGAAACATGTCAAAATTGTATAAGATAATCTGTCTCCACTTCTATTTCACCTACATTTGACTTATCTTTTGCATCATATTCAAGAAGCGAAGTAGACGATTAGGAGATGCTAGACCACCTTGCGTACAAAGTATATTCGATCGAAAAGTCATTTTTTTAAATATTGTTTAGGTGTGATTCGTGGCTTTCAGATTTGAAAGTGCATATTAGACAGTCACTAAGAGAGAGCTAACGATTTTTTTTGACGTACACACTTAGAAGATTTTACAGTATTCGGTAATTTTTTACCGAACTTTCAACAGCTGAACGTTCCGATTTACCGGATTTATCCGATTTACCGGATTTCGGTGAAATTTTACAGTAATCCGGTACAAAAATTACCGGAAATTGTAAAATTTTACCGAAGTCCGTTAAATCGGATTACCAAACTGTTCAGCTGTTGAAAGTTCGGTAAAAAGTTACCGAATACTGTAAAATTTTCTGAGTGTGTAGACTACGTCTTACGGCAAGGTTAGGGTGTCATTTGAAAATCCTAAAATAACGTCCGATAGGAAATACAAATTAAACGCTTATAACTTAATTTTTCTTCGATAGATTTTCAATATGTTTAAATCAATCGGATGCAAAATTCCCCGCGTATTGAGTCAACTATAAGAAAATATCTTTCTACAATTGTAAACTATTGAAAGTAACGCAAATAAAAGGTGATGTTTTAAAATATAGTTTTGAAGGCTAAATTTGCTACATGCATAGTATTTCAGTGATTTCCATTTCAATGAAGATTTCAATGTAGCAATAAACTATGTTGCAGTGAACGATAAAAAAGGGATACACCTTCGCAAACTAAATCATTCGTTCGGTATTATTCAAGCTGTGCGGAGTGGCGGGGATCAAATATTGGATTGACAGCTTGCGGTGGCTAATACCCTGGAGGGTTCACTGGCGTGCAACCATTGATCAGGTAGCTGATAACTGTATTTTTCTAGGCAACCGGTGCTAGGCAGCCATTAGTTTTGTGATGAGCAATCGGTTGACCAAACTTGAATGCCAAATAGAAATTTTAAAAATGGCTCCCATCACGAAAAATTAAATTACTGAACGCTAATAACTCGATCATTTCTTGATTGATTTTTGAGATTTATTCTCTAGACAACAAGAGGTTCTCACGACTGCTATTTAGTGTTTACAATTTAAAAAAAAGGTGCATATATTGCATGTTGTGTTTTGTATTCCGGCAAGTATCAAGAAATTTCCGGTCACGGATAAGATTTAGCTTTTCTCACGTTGTATTCCGAATTCATTATCTGTACATGCCAATTATTACTGTGATGAACACAATTGTTCTGTATTGTTAACAATTCTAGTAGGAAAGAGTTTATCATCCAAGGAATTCCCAAGTATTGTAAAATAATTTTAAATATTTTTTTTTTCGTAGTTATTATGCATTGTCATAGGTTCGTAGTGGATGCGCGAGTCTGTCTACAATTGCAGCAGAACAACAATCTGTAGACAAGTAAATACAATTAAAATTGTTATTAACATTTTACATTTTAAAATCACTCCACTATATTTTATATGCTATTTTATAGGTCAGTTTAAGCTTCGCATATATCCTTCCATGTCAATTATAGTCTACCTAACTTTAAATATGTATTCGAAAAGATAGGAAGGTTTTTAACGTTTTTTTTAGGAAGGATCATATGCGACAAATTCAACTGAACAAAACTATGTCCAAATTTACCAAAAAAGGATAATTTACAATAGTTCATTTCATATTTTACAGATAAAGAATCATTTCCAGATTCTTCAAGAGTTATCGTAAAATTAATTATTATTTTCTGTAGTTTCATTACGTTTCCGTTTTAGGCGTTATTCACACTCATATAAAATTAATTTAGCCTCACTGTTAGTTGTTTTCATTTTTTTCAAGACTTTTAGGATTTTAATACATGTCTAATTTTCAATTTCAGTAACAAAGCAGTGGATGTCATATATACATTGTACCTACGCTTATTATGTTACTTGTCTATAAACGGAAATCTTTCAATGGGTGGATGACCAGCTATGTTACGGATATATATATATTCTACTATAGTTTACTGGCTTGCTAGTATTACTACTTAACATTATAACGTCAGTTTATTATTTTATTTTATGATATTTACATAAATTTATTTTATGATGATTCATTTTATGATATAATACATAAACTCACATAATTAAAATCACTATAGTACCCTCTACAAAAAATTATTGTGATAAAAGGAAAAGGAAGAGCACTTAGAAATTTTAGGTTTACTATTCTTTATATGCTCTTTAATCTCAGATCATCCATGAACATCCCAAATTTTGAAAAATAATTTTAAACCATATGTTTTACTCGTTTTAGCATTGTCTAAACTTTCAGGTTCACAAATGGAATTGTTATTATTATTCTTATATTCACTCACTATATTATTCATCATTCTAATATTCATTCACTTTATTTTATAGATTACTATATGATATTGACTATATATTGGGAAAGGAGGAAGCATCAGGGATCACTAAATCTGGAATTGAACAATGAAGTGGTATGACAACCGGCGTCTAGGAGGGTACAAACACTACCTTTCGATTCGATTGTGATGCTGTGAATTCTACTCCAACAGTTTCAGCGAGAGTGACGTGCCCTTCTTAAAAAGCCATCCCGTAAAAAGTTTGATAGGGATTGCGAATTGGGTTATTCAATTTGTTGGACCGTATAGTTTGAATGAGAATCTTAATTTTTCACGGGTTTTGCGTAAGCGTCTCTGCTTGCGGGTCCGCCCCACCGTTTTTGGCCCTACATACAGTGTTGCTGGGAATACAAACCGTTAACTCAATTTGATCTTGCTGTTAAGTGGAGCTACATACATGACAAGGTCTTAGAAGGGATGGTGACTACCTTACATACATACATACATACAATTCGCGATGGAAAGAGTTTTATTTCTAGGAAATAAGTTTTGAGATACGATGGGAAAGTTTTTTTTTTAATTATTACCAAATTGTACACGATTTTCATTGCTGCATCAATAATTTATCAAACCATTTAATGAAAAAAAATCCACAAAATAAGAAATTACAACTTGATTACAAGTTCGGAAAACGTAGAGAAGAGCAAAACTTCAGCATTGGAACTCATTTCCGGCACATCGATAGAAAACATGAAATTTATTGCCGTGGGGACGACCCCGGCGTAGTGGTCTGCATCCATACCTCTCACGCCAAAGTCACGAGTTCGAATCTCACCCCTGTACAAGTCACGAAAATACCCAAACGGTATTTGAGTGACTACGACGGGAGATGAACCAGCCCAGAGCTGAAAATCTCGATAGTAAAGGAAAAAATAAGAAATTTATCAATGTTTATATATGAAATATCAAATCATACATTTAGCAAGTTAGTTAGGTTCAATAACTACAAAACAATGTCAGTATGAACGTATTCGCTGAATATTTACATTCTTTCTGACCGAACAAAAAACAAATAAATTGAAGCTCATTTATGTGTTTTTTACTAACATTAGCCTTAGATTGTAGTTAGTTTAACCTGTATGTTTACTTTAAGTTATTTTTATCTGTGTTTGTGTGTTTTTTTTTTCTTTCTCAAAAATGTTCAAGTCAAAAGAAGCCAAAAGTTTTTTGACAATTTAGAATTAAAAAAAAATGTGTTATGTAAGCCCCACTTCAAACTCCTGCCTACCTTCCCATCCATTCAGTTGTTAATCCTATTAACCTCGAGGCGGCCGCGAGTAATCGGTTCTATCCTCTTAACGTTAGTTTTAAGATAATTTATGTATACAAATATGAAAACTTGGCTCTGTAAAGTTAATTCGATTGAGCTTGTACAAATAAATGATTTATATAAAAAAAAAATTTTACGCTCCAAACAAATACACTTTTCATACCAACAGCTGACTGCTGCAATGGGGTCAATGGCGTTTCAATATTTCGTGTCGTAATTTAAAATGGAATGCCGTGATTGCGGTGAAACTGTGTTAGATTTTCAACAACATCTCAGCAGCCAGCGATTTCTCGCGTACCACGAGCAAAGGAACTATCCTTTTTGACCGATTTTGTTCATCAACCTTCTGTTAATAACGCAGCTATTAAAATATTTTGTATTGCATAAGTTGTTGAAAGCTACACGCAGAGCCAAAGATTTGTTTATTTTGCCGTGATATACAACAGAGGAAGTCGAGGAAGAGAATCGTCGGTTGGTTGTTTTCAAATGATACGCGAGATTTGAAATATAACGGTACGATGCAAAGATAAATAAACCATTTGGTTTTTAAAACTCACATTCCATCTTTTTATTCAAGTGCTTGTTATGCTGAGTTTAAAAGAAAACAGATATTTATAATATCAATCTACCACTTTTAAATTTAATTCTTTTAAATAATAATTCCCGAATGAAGATAGCAGAAAAAGAAGATAAATCTCAATAATTATATACATTTATTTTCTTGTTTTTACTTCAACCATTTCTTTAATCGTTCCATATATACATTATGATTCCAGTATTCATGTTTTCATTCTGATTCATACACTGCGTAAACGCATGATGACCAAGACGCGATGCGAAATCGATTTTAAATTGATAATTATGATTATTAAATTATATTTTACTCGCTCACTTATCAGAGTCTTCAACACACTAGCCGCTATCCCAACGTGGCCCGTCTGGATTAGCATTACAACGGAAATCATTTCCTTGTTTTCTCGTTTTGCCATTGTCTCACACTAGCGGCGGCATTGCTGGAATTTCCGAACCAGACAACTGCTAGCGATCAACTGAGTGAGCAAGAAATTGTTTGTTCAACAAAATAATGCTCAGACTGCGAGTCAAACGTTGCATGAGTTATTACGATCGTGCTCAAGGTCTGAGAGAGATAGAGCTGATTCTTATGAACTTATTCTCTGGTTTTTCCTATTCTCGCGGTGAGTCTAATCACCATATCGTTCAAACCGTCGCGCTCCATCTCGTTCTGCAATGCTGGTACGAAAATGAACACTGTGAGTTATCTCTCTCGAAAACAGGTATTGAGCGTTCGTTGAGGTGAGTATATACAACATTGCCGTCAAAGACAAATAGACAAGAAAAACAGTGGAGTTTGAGGGTTTATCAATTCAAAATAACCCACCCAGGTCGTTCGTTTTGCTCTGTTAACTGCTTCTCTGGTTTCTATATTGATTATACAGTCAACAGAAGGTCCTTGATCTTGATGTCTGCATTAGAGACGTTTAGTATAGAATATCTGAAGATTTTATTTAAAGACGGCATGCATCCGTTAATTTGAGTGCTACATGCCATACACTGAAACAGTTCGTGTGTGATTGTGTGGCAAGCCTAGGGAGTCGACAACGAATAATTCCTAGACCAGACCGGGAATCGAACCCAGTCACCTCCGGCATGGTGTTGCTTTGAAGCTGCGCCTTTACCGACAGAGCTAAGCGAAGACCCTGTACAATACCAAATAATCGTATTCTTTCATGAACAGCCTTCAGCATCTAGAGCGAGGTGTATACCTGGCTCTCAAACAAATTTAAAAATAATAATAGAAAAGTGGTGGATTTGTACTTAGAAAACACTTTGATATCTCGGCTGAATTCGCATTGTTTCTTGGATAACCCTTTAGATATAGAATGTGGATATTGAATCAGTTAAACGAGAGTAGTGACAACGTTATCATCAATCCCGTTAGAGAATCCTCTCCCAAGATAGATGCTTTTTTAAACCTTATGCATCACAAAGATCCTTCAAAATTCTTCCAGGGAGGTTTACTAAAGTCAGTTCGGGGAAATCACACGAACTGCTGCTGATTATGGGTAATCATATATGTTTTTGCACCACTCAGGATCAGTGCTAACGAGAAGCAACGGTGAAAAAAATGGCGAAGGGTGTTCAATCATTTTTTTACAGCTGGAAATTGAAGATCATGGTTGTTACCTTGTCGTAGATGAAAAAGGCCGTCATGGGAATCCAAGAACATGATCAGCATTGATAGTATCACTCTTTGCTTTCTTTAAATTGCCACGTTGTAGTACGTATATTTAAAGGCACTGAAAGAGGTATCATACAAGCGGGTTTAGCCGCAATTCACTCTTAGACAAAGCTAGGCACAGTTTACAAATATCTTCATGGAAACGACAAAAAGTGCACTTTTCATTTGCATGAGAATTTTTTCATTGTTGTTTATTCTCTAATTGTCATTGATGTAACATCAAATATATTTATACAGTTGGTATAACTGGGTTCTTAACCATTTTGGAAAGAAGCACACAAGTGTTGCCAGATCAGTAATAATGCAGCCCAAAAACGTTTTTTGAAAATCCCGGAGTAGTTTTAATCAATGAAAATTATAATTCGGAGATGGTGATCACTGATCAAATACAGTATTTGTAAATAGTTGAAATGTTGCATGTGACGAATTTCATGCCAACTCGTCTGCGTGATTGGCAGCATCCTCTCAGAATCCAATGAAACTTTGTGGGTGGATAGACGATGTTTTTTATAGCAACTTTGCATACTTTGTTTTTTTTTTAATTTATGTTGACTACCATTTGAAAAGGGCTTAAGTTTTTTCATCGTTTTTTTTTTAAGCAACATAACTCAAATAGACTTACAACAAAGTGCTGTATTGGTGACTATTAGACAATCGTTCTAAATCTTTCAAAAAAGATTTTAGACATTGTAAAATCGATTCTTCTACCCTTTAAAATTTAAAACAGATTTGCAAAAAATTGCTATTTTAGAATTGTATGACATTTTTTTTCAATAAAGGAAATATAATTGTCTAAAAGTTTGCCATACATGGCGAGATGGGCACTTTTAAGGAAAAGAGTTTTTCCAATTACAAATTTTTTATATCCAATTTTTACCGTCTATCGCGCCAACTCGCCCTATAATTTGGTCCTTTAGCCTCATAGAAGCCAATTAAATTTAGTTATAATGACAATTTGGATTTTATAAAAGTTTATGAATGTTTGAAGACCATTAATATCAAGGCTACCATTTGGGAAGGGATTATTTATAAGTTATTAATTTTTAAAACATTAGTGATAATACAATAAAATCAGGTGGTTGATCCTGTTTATTGCCAGAACTTTATAGTATATTACAAGAAGGATGAAAAATTGGAAAACAAAAGGTATATCATAATAGGGTAGCGGTATGTATCATGAGCCTAGCTCCTTCATTCGGCTTTTGTACCAAATAAATCGTTTATTCAGCTATTATCTACAAAATCATGTTGCTATCATGAGGACCAAAGAATTTCAAAGCAATTGAAATTATTATTATTCAATTTATAGTTGTTCACTTCCGCGTAATTTTTGATTTCCTCAACTTTTTAGACATCATGACTTCACTGGTTTAGCTGAACCGATTATCACCATGGTCTTCGGATTATCTAACAATTGGCAAATTGGACCGATAAACCAGATTATGCAGCCTAGATGTACAGACAATAGTCATCTATATATGTATAAAAATGGACTACTGTCTGTCTGTCTGACCTAATAGACTCGAAAACTACTGAACCGATCGGCGTGAAATTTTGTATGCAGGGATTTTTTGGGCCGGAGGAGGTTTCTATGATATTCAAAGACCCCTCCCTTCTCTGGAAAGGGGCGCACCCATACAAATGAAACACTAATTTCTTCATAACTCGAGAACTAATCAAGCAAATGGAACCAAATTTGGCATGTGGAAGTTTTTGAAGATAAATACTGTTGCAATGCTGATTTGAGACCCCTCCTATTTCTGAAGGGGGGGGGTAGGGGCTCCCATACAAATGAAACACAAATTTATGTCAAAGAAACAATCTCAACGTTTTCGTCTTAATAAAGTTAGTTATTTAGTTGGTCGTAGTTTCAAATAACAAGCGTCTTATCAAGCTTAACTTTGCAAGCAAATAACTAGTTGAATGTCTTCTGTAGCTCAATTAGTAACAATGAAAAATGTAACCGGCCGCTGCATAATAGGCTAAGGTATGGGACATATACCCTATCTGAAGTTTTGACCGGGAACATATAGACATATAGACTGGGCAGTTGAACAGACAAATTAAAGTATTACAAAACTGAATTTCTGGTTCATATAAGCTGAACAGTATGCAAAACTGTCAGAAGAACTTGAGAAGTTATATAGCCATGTAAATACAATACCTGGTACACAGGTTCATTGCTTTGTTCCTATTTCAACTAAAAGATTTTCTGATTCAAAGGATAATCCAAAAAAGTTTACTTTGTATGTGAAAGATTTATAAATCAATTATATAAAGCTATGTTAATTACTAATATGTGAAAATGTACAAATAAAAAATAATTAAAATGAAACCCTTTTCAAGCAAAAACCTATGAGTTTTCATTGATATTCATATTTGAATCGTCAATAAATTTTCTAATTTGGTAAGACTTGATGCATATCCATTTAAAGACGATTCAAATATGACGTTCGCTATTGTTTTTGATTTATCAGCCCCCTCTATCACAATTTTTCCCTTACCTTCTACACGTACTGTAACAAATTTTGACCTTCCTTCCGCAACCTCCCCGGCCCCCCTACTAAGATATATTTTATAAGTGCAGGTAGGCGGTGTGTTCGCTTGAAGATGTTGCCACCGTCGTTTGCTTCTTGCTCGACCATGACGCACAGACAACATGGTGTACATCATACTACCCATCAGCTCTCTATACGGTTCCTTCGTCAATGATCAGTTACGCTTCAGTTGGAGGCCTTTCTCCATCGGGGATTTGCAAAAATTGTAGTTTACCATTTCGAATCGCTGTAGGATCTTTGTTACTTGGATCTCTTGCAAAAGTCGAAGTGTTCCTTCTTCACGGTTGTACACCAGCTTCATGCCCCGCCTCGCGCAGTCGGTCATCTTGAATACGGCAGAAAGTTCCTTCTTGAGCATCACGATTGAAGTCAGCATCCTTCATGCGATCAACAGGTCGCGCCGTATAAAATGATGATCAGCTAGTTTCCTGGCGTTCATTTTGTGTACAGGCAGTAGTCGTGGGATGACCGAGTAAATCTCATCTTCAGCAACTGTCCATTCAACCGCTCGTCCCAGCAGCAGGGAGACTGCTTTAGTCCGTACAGGGACTTCTGTAGTTTGTACACCATGCCTTGATTCGCTTCTATGTCGTCCGGCACCGCCATATAAATGCCCTCCTTTAGGTCAGCATGAACGCCGTTTTAACGTCCAAGTATAGATTGGAACAGGAAACGATAGTGCATGCCGACAGCCAGGACAGTACGGATGGTGGTCAACTTCGCAACACGGTTCACCTCTATCGAATCCAGTTCCTCTTGAACGACCTTCAGCCAACGGGTTCGGTCGTCTCGGCCTCCGATATCATTATAGCAGTTGGGGACATCTGTAATACACGGACCGGCAGAAACAGCTCCGTAACCAGTAAAGAAATTGAGAAACTTACTGGGGAGCTTGCGCTCCCGTTCGTTGCGCCTCAGTTACGGTTGACACTCATCCTCGGATTCGTGCTGTTCTAGTTGCGAAGGGAGCGCCCCGGTGTTGGTGGAGTTTACAGTCTCGTCAGTCGCGTCGGGATCTTGATCAGCATCCGATTTGATTTCAGCATCTGATTCGATTTCAGCATCTGATTCGATTTCCTCGGGATGGTTGGGGTTGCCATCCTCAGCATCGAGATCACCTTTCCCATTTTTCTCGGGAGGGAAACACACCACCAGTGAAGAATTCTTCTTCTCAGGACATTTCTGGTACGGAAAGCAATTTTAGTCGCACTTCACATCACGAGCAATGAAAATCGTCCTCGCGGCCCGATCCCACAGTCGATAGTCATTTGGAGCATATCCAACCATCACGGTCTCCCGGCTCTTCGCATCAAGGTTCTTGCGCTGTTGATCTGGTATCCAGGCGTAGGCTTTACACACGAGCACACGAAGTTTCTTCAAGCACGGTTTGCCTTCATACCAGGGCTCAGCAGGGGTTACCGTCTTGGACAGGGCTGCCGTCGGGCTCCAATTGATGAGGTAGATGGCGGTGAGGACTGCTTCGGGCCACGTCTTGGGAATCTTGGGAATGCTCGACTCGACCAGCATGGAGCGGATCTTTTCGACCACAGTTCGGTTGAACCTTTCCGCAACGCAATTCTGCTGTGGCGTGTATGCCGCTGTTGGTTTGACTTGGAATCTTTTTGCGCATTTGAGCCATACTCACGTCTTTGGTCCACTGCCATGCTTGAAATTTTCAAGCCGAACTTCGCCGTCGCCATGGCTTGCTGAAGACTTCGGACTTCCTCCGCATCATGTACAGCACCGCAAAATGGGTATGGTCATCGATACAGCTCACGACGGGATCTGTCCCAAGCAGGGGGGTGGGGGGTTGGGGGGTTCGAAGAGACCACACATATCCGAGTGGATCCTTTTCAGGGGCATGAGCGCTCGATCACGAGATCCGCTGAAAGGGTCGCGGCATTACTTCCCTTGCACACATCGCAGAAACTCAGCTTGCCTCCACGGAATTCAGCACCAGTCACCAGGTTATTCAATGCCATCGCCTTCATTCCTTGCTCGCTTAAATATCCAAGCCGCCTGTGCTTGTGCTCATCTGTCTCCGACATGTACAAGTTCATGGTTGGACGTTCCAGGTCAGTCGTCAGCCCGTACAGTCCACCCCTCACTTGGGCGGTGGCGATAGCTTCCCCGTTCTTCTTCAATATTGCGACCTTGTCGACGAAGTCTACCTGCACTGAAAATAAATTTTAGTTTATATTACAAAATCCAAGGTACAACTAACAAATCTATTCGTTGTTTTCAGCAACGAAACTGAATTGTACTAGCATTTGTTGAAACAGAAAGAACATTCGTGCATTGTACGATAAAAATAAAAAGAGCTACAAATAATGTTTTGCGCATTAAAAAGAAACGTTTCTGCGGTGACCACAAGAATGACAGACAGATCTACTTTATCGACTCAAAATGCAATTGAAACAAAAAGCGCAATCACGTGGAGTTGTCCAGCGTGTTTTTAATGTTTCTGACATAGGATTCGATCCTGAATTTTTGGAAAGCGTTGATACTGAATCCGTGGTTGATCTCACTAGGCCATGTTCCCGACCATCCCAGTAGTAAAACCAACATGCACGGAGTATGATAATAGAGAAGCAGTGATTGGCTGGTCTTCACCAAATCCATTTCGTGCATTATACAAAAAGTATTACACTAGACAAAAAGCAATATGAATGTTTCATACAATACACGAGACATTTGTTCTTTGTACCAAATCCAAGTTTACGAAACGAGAGAAAGCTATTAAATGAAAATAAATTTTCAGTGTGCACGCCAGCCGTGACGAGCTTCTTCATGTACATCAAATTGTCACGCAACTGTACAGCACTTCCTTTATGTGCAACGGGAATTGTTTGTTGCTGTTGCCATGGAGCTCGACGACCGTTTTCACACGAAGAGATTGGTCTTCCTTGGTTACGTTAATAACAATCGGCTGCTTCAGCTTCCGGACCACCGAAAACACTTCGCTGTCGTTAGTGAGGTGGTCACAGGATCCCGAATCGAGCTTGAAGACGATCTTGTCACTCTTCGACTTGATGTTGCCCCGGCTCGCCTCAAAACTTACCGCTTCTCGCTGATTGACCGCTGCATTAGCTTCATCACCGGCCTTCTTGAGGTGGCCACGCTAGTAGCCACACTTATGGTACTTACCCAGGAACTTAAAGGGTTTCTTCCTTTTGTCGCCGGAAAACGCAGCCCCTTTGGCTTCACCAATTCCTTCATTTCGCTCTTGACGTTTCAAATCTTCAGCCTATAGCCGCTGTTTCACGACTTCAGGACAGCTTCAGGTCCTGCTCCGGAACGTTTTCCAGGGCCGTTATCAGAGGGTCATACGAATCTGACAGCGTCTGGAACAGCAGTACCACCAGGTCAGCATCGTCAACCTTGGCACCAGCCGTCCGAATCATCGAACGCCAGAAGATGAGGTCTCATCGGATCGCCTTCGTTCAGCCTCAGTCGGTTGAGCTGCTTCCTGACCTGGTGTTGGGATTCGATCGACTTGGTTGCGAACGTCGTTTCGAGGGCTGCTCACATTTCCTTGGCCGTCGACTTCTCCCGGATGACCTCCAAGCATTCGTTGGCCAGGAAACTTACTATTAACGCCTTCGCCTTTCGATCCGCTTCTTCGAACTTGACCTTCTCCGCCAATTTCTGTAGAGATTCAGATTCTTCAAAATCCAGGTGCATCATCACACTGAAGCCCCAATGTTGGAAATCCGGTCCGCCCTTGAACTGCGGAATTCCACCTGCAGTGTTTGTCGTGGTGTCCATAACGTCTTCGTCTTCGATAAACGCAGCCATATTTGAATCGCCCCTAAAAATAGGAATATCCGAACAAGCAGATGAATGGCTTTTAATCAAACGTTCATGTTTGGTTCTTTTTTATTGATTTGAAGGTAAATATAATGTTTGACCATTTTCAAATGTTAGTCTAGATGATTCTTGTTTTTTGCAAAGATGTTCAACACATTCAATTCTTTATGACTGATCAATTTTATTGGATTCAATAGGGGTTTTGAATTCCATAACTAGACGAGTTTGCGTGATACACGGTAAAAATTGGACTTGAAAAAGTTGTTGTTCTTAAAACATTTTTTCCTTAAAAGTGCCCATCTTGCAATGTATGTTGAACTTTTAGGCAATTATATTGCCTTTATTGAAAAAAAATCGTTCAATTCTAAGATAGTAATTTTTTGCAAATTGACTTTAAATTTTAAAATATTTTTTTTACCGTGTAAGAATCGATTTCACAATTTCTACATTTTTTTCATAAAAGTTAGAACGATTGTCTAAAAGTTACCCATGCATAACTTTTTTGTTAGTCTTTTCCTTATTGAGTTATGTTGGTTTAAAAAATCGATCAAAAAACTTAATCCCTCTTCCAATGGTAGTCTATATTCGTTTTGAAAAAACCAAGTATGCAAAGTTGCTTGAAAACACATAGTCTACCCACATACAAAGTTTCATTGGATTCTGAGAAGGTGCTGCTAATCACTGTTTTTTTTTCAGTGACAATCCAGTGGATGTTAGGTATATTTTGAACATACGCATATTATGTTATCGTATTGACCTACTGAAGCCGCTTTATACAGGTTAAGTAATTTATTTTGTGCAAAGTGTAATTTGTAATTTCATGAACATAATTCAAGTTTGAAACTAGAATAAGTGGCACTGTGTTTACTATGATATCTTAATGTATTGTCTACAAAATATTCCATATAATATATAACATTCAACGGATAAAGGAAGGGACCATCTGGGCACCCAAGTGAAACGATTTGGATAGGGAGCATAGGACTGCCTCCTCCTTATTGTTAAAATTTCGCGGAACGAGGGCGGGCTCTTCGACCCCATCTATTGGGTTTATTCTGTTAATTGAGGTCTCAATTCTAGTGCTGTTAGTGTGAACTTACTTTTGGAAGGAGATTCACTTTCCTACACTTGCGGGTTTTGCATGAGTGTCTCTGATTACGGGCGCGTCCAAACGTTCTTGGTACTTCATACAGGAGCTTGATGAGTCTGCTTTGTGCATCAGCTGTGAACGGTTGTGTCGATTCCTTGTGGCGCGCTATGCTATTATCAGGCATTGCGCATTATCTATTGTTCAGCGGTTGTTCGGGTGAGCGAAAAAATAGAACAATAAAGTTGTGGTCAGGCGATATATTTAGTTGCTGTGGGTGTACATCGTGATTGATTTTGTGGTTGGTTTTGACCCGTACTATTGGTTCACCATAATCGCCGAATCACCATATTAAGGATTTCCTGAGATATGATTGTGATTGTACTGTGATCGAGTGGTTAGGGTCATTATTAATTAGCTAGTTAATTACGACCTACATAATTAGCTCACCATATGCGTCGTATCACCTTGATGTCGGTTTTGTTATCGGGCATAGTGCGTTATCTGTTGTTTCTGTCATTTATTGTTTGGTGGCGTGAGTGCGTTTTCGATGCCTTGTTGCGAACTGCCTTTACTATCGGGCAAAGCTTGGATTCTATTTTTTTCGAAGAAATTGATTGCGCTCTCGATCTGAACAAGCCGCTTGGTACACAAAGAGTGTTCGTTGTGTTGTTTGCGGAAAAGTTTTGATGTCGTTATGTGGAACGGTTTCAATGAGAAACTGGACGGACGCCTGCGGAGTTGGATACAGGTGACTCATGAGGTAGTAAGTGCTCTCAAGGACATGGAGCAAAAAAGCTAATTTTTACCCATTGTATTTAGTTATAATAGGTTTGCGTCGACCATCAGGTTGATTGGTTGAATCGGTTGTGTCGACACTTCGTTCCGCAATATTTTGATATCGGGCGTAGTGTTTTGTCTATTGTTTCGGTTGCCTATTGTTCGTTACGCGAGTGATCGAGTGAGTATGAAAAGTCGCCGGGTAAGATGGGTCGGTGGTGAGTACATAATTAGTTGTGATCCAAATTATTCGTTCGCCATGCTCGTCGAGCCACCCTATCATGGAACAAATAAACTACTGTCCCATTTTTTGTGACTACAGCGGCATCGATACTGCTGGTGTAGATCGGTCCAAGTTAGCTCGCAGGAGTTGAATTGACTTGTTCTCCTAATGAAAAACCACAATCACACTATGTGAGTGGCCCCAATAGCATCCTTACTGTTGATTTAAATCGGTACTAATTTTTAAATATTTTACAGGACAGCTTATCGTTAACCAAAATGAACCTTGCTGCTACCCTTTCCTTACATGACCTGCATTCGGACGGGGCCGGCGCCGGTATTGCCTTAGTTTGAGATCACCAGTTTTTACACATTGAAGATTTTTTTTAGTCCCAAGCATCATCTGTTGGCTCTCTGTCTAATAACAGCTGATCTGGCAAAAACGGAGTAGCAACCTCGAGTGGTCAATCATGCTCATGCTCATGCTTCATACAGCAGCTTGATGATCACAAACAACAATAGAATCCTGATCAAATCGTTTTTACAATAGACGGTATTATCACATGATCATCATCATCACCATCATCATCATCATCATCCCTTAAATTTAAATTTTTAAGAAATTTGCCATAAAACCGTCATTTTAAAAACACATTTCTAGATATCCTCGATTCTCGAACTATTTTCACTGAAAAGTTCGACAAGATCAACCGGGATAATTTTTTAAGCTTTTTATCATGTATGTGTCTTTGCTGACAAATGATTTAAAACTCCAACTGAAACTCTTCAGAGCAATTTTCTAGCACATAAAGGGTGTCCACGATGAAATTGCCACACACAAAATTGATTCGCAAAATTCGAGTTTTCATCCGATTGCCATCAAATCTTCAGGGATTGAGAAATAACTATTAAACTTCATTTTACCATTTTATTCGTATTTTATTTACAGTCCATACGCAAATGCCCGCACCTTGGCCTTATCCCCGGCCATAAGATTCTGCACAAACTGTGAATCAACCGTTTTTTGCATGTAAACCCATACTTTCTTCAGTTCCTCGACTGTCTTCACTACCTTAGGTCGTTTAAAAAGGTGCTGCTTCATAATCGCCCAGTACTTCTCGATGGGGCGGAGCTCCGGAGTGTTGGGAGGGTTGAACATTTTCGGCACGAAATTGACCTTATTGTCCGCATACCACTTCAGCACGTCCTTGGAGTAGTGGCATGAGGCCAAATCCGGCCAGAAGATTGTTGGGACGTTGTGGGCCTTCAGGAGAGGAAGCAGCCGCTTCTGGAGGCACTCTTTTATGTACACCTGTCCGTTCATCGTGTCCTGGGTCACGAAAGGTGCACTCCGCTTCTCGCACGTGCAGATGGCTTGCCTAACCAGGATTTTTTTTGCAAATTTGGACATCTTCTGCGGACATGCTCCGGAACGCTGAACTTATCCTTGGCCGTGAAAAACAGGATGCCGGGGATCTGTTTGAAGTCGGCCTTCACATATGTTTCGTCGTCCATGATGCAGCATTCAACTTTCGTCAGCATGTTGAGGTACAACTTCCTGGCACGGGTTTTGGCGGACTTGTTCTGCTTCTCGTCGCGATTAGGGGCCTTTTGTACCTTGAACGTCCGAAGCCCAGCCTTAGTTTTGGCCTTCTGGACAAAACTTCGGCTTAGGTGCAGCTTCTTAGCCACATCCCGAACGGAGGCGTTCGGATTTCGGTTGAAGGCCCCAACTACGCGGTTGTGATTTTTGGTGTTGTACGGAATACTTTTTCCTTCACTTCTGGGCTTCTGATCGGTGGTCAACCGTTCCTCGAACCGCTTAATCACTCGCGACACCGTGGAATTCGCGATTCCCAACGTTTTAGCGATGGAACGATGCGAGAGATCCTTGTTCTCGTGATGAATGCGCAAGATTTTATCACGCACGAGCTGTTCTTTCGACTCCATTTCCGCGAGTTTTGATCACAGGACTTTTACACTTGCAATGTAAATAATGCACTATGAACTAAATCCACCCAAATTTTCATTAAATTCTACCCAACGGTTAAAAAGTTAGAGCAATTTCATAGTGCGGCAATTTCATCGTGGACACCCTTTAGATATCTACAACACCGATACTAACACAAATCTGTATGGTGTCAACAACGCAATCTATGGAAAAACTGTCCCAAAAAAGGGGGCTCCTGGCAAACTCTGGTTGGGAAACTCGCCCACTTTCGCACGAACTATAGGCCTAATCAGTTCTTAGTTCAAGTATAAAAAAGTTCTCAAAAGTAAAGTGAGGAGAAAATACCACGGGTATTAAATTCATTAAAATCCGCAGTGAGAGAAAGCGCGTAGTGAGTGAAGTTCTTCCCAGGTAATTATCGCCGCTTTTACCCAATACCAGTTGCCAGTAGCCGAACTATCCCCTAATTTGTACCATGTGGATTCGTTTTTATCAACCCAGAACCCCGATCGCAGTGGGACCGCTGTGCCGCTGGAGTTGGTTGATGCTACGCGAGGAGAGAAAAGCAGAACGGCCGCACCATACATTTGGGCCCTACACTTTACACCTCACACACACAAAATTCGTAAGTAAATTAATGAAAAAACTGTATATATTAGGTTAGGGAAAAATAGGTTCAGGAGTTAGATTTAGGTTAAAAATATATATTTTCTTAGCAAAAGGGGCGGGCTCTTCGACCTCATCGTTTGGGTTTATTCTGTCAATCGAGGGCTCAATTCTAGTGCTGTTAGTGTGAACTTGCTATTCGATGGAGATTCTCTTCCCTATATTAGCGTAAGTGCTTACGGGCCTACCCAAACGTTTTTGGCCCTTCATACACGAGCTTAGTGATCACAAACAACAAATAAATCCTGATCCAATCTTTTTTACAATTGTCGTATTACAACATCGTCATCATCCTCTGAACTTGAGTTTTTAAGATATTTGTCATTAAAAAAAAAACACATTTCTAAAACTCTTTTATTCTCGTACTAATCTCTATCAATAGTTCCCCAAGATTATCTTGGCTAATTCTTCATGCTTTTTATCATGTCTGTGTTTTCACTGACAATTTCAACTGAAACTCTTCAGAGCAATTTTCTAGCACATATCAGTAAATTTAACATGCCCGCATCAAATACATGTAGCAGTTGACATTTTTATGGTATCCATCCTCAAACCCACAGACTTTCCACCCATCGAACACATTTGGATTTGTCTCATTTTCTCTGGTAACTTACGACGTGACAGTCGAACCCGAAATCGAAAAAAATCGAACACCGGACAGCCATGACTCTGTGGCCAAGAAGCGGCATCCCCATCCATGGTTCGTTAAAAAATGCATGCCATTCCCATCGATTGCCGGTTATTCTCCGAATACCTCCCCAGCTCCACATCATGGCGAGGCATGAAGTGAATCCGAAAGCATTTAAAAATGTAACAGAAAAATCACAGTGATTCACTGTTCCGAAATTTAAACAAGTTCCAGAGTAAGACCTGCCCGTAAGAGAACGACTCAACTGATCAATTTGATGGACACGTTCCCAGCGGGGAGTGGGTTGAGGGCTGAGCTGAAAATTGGACAGTGATTACACCGGATAGCTGATACGTAGAATACTGAGCAGTGGCATCAATCAGTTCCCATTAGGATACCAACAAATTCCAATAAATCGTTTGGCATTGTTCCGCATGTTCTGCGTAAACCCATTGAATAGGCCTTCTGCAGAAGGACCACAATGGAATTTGTAATGTCAATTACATTGCTGTTCCGGAGACTTGTCGTCGTCGTCGTCGTCATCATCGTTGCCATGGTTGCTGTTGTTGTACATTCTTCAGTATATTGACGAGAATCTGGTTCGATGGTTTGGAATTGTATACATCATTGTTGGCGATGCGGGCAAATGCGAGGATGGCTGGGCGGAACGAAGGAGAGAATTTCAATTAGTAGGCAAATTAATGAAGCCCAATTTGAGTGGTTCTCGTTTTGAGCACACTTTCGATAACATTGTATGGTTGAATTGAACCATCCTTCAAAAAAGCAATTTGTTTTCGGAAATTGGCAACGTAAAAACAAACAGGAGATGAATTTGCCTCCTACACCGATCATTTATCATGACTGCCGGCTATAGGTTATCGGAGGTCGCAAACCCGTCCCATCTGCCTTAACCAAATATCGTCAATCAAACGTTTATTTCCAGTGCGCACGTTTTCCTTCAACCATCGGCCGTTCATTTGTCTCAACTTGAACGGAAAGCTCTCGCTCAAGATTCCCGGTTGTGCTCTTTAACCGGTAAGAAAAATACGTTTTTATTTATCCCTATTAGTCACGTGCGTTGCTACAATAGGATAAACTCCATCATCGGGGGCTAGAGCATAGGAAATGGGTAAAATGGTCCATCTACTGGGTTATGTGTTGACAGAGGTACAACGATAAAAGAGCAAGATACTAGCGTGAGAGGAAAAAAGCACACTTCGGTAAACCGTGTGATTGTCACGAACTGCCGGGAAGCTCCATGATGCGTGATTCCGGTTCGTCTTTTGACCAGAAAAAAAAAAGTAAACCGGGTGAAATTCAGTTCATCATCTTTCGCCGGTGCAATTCCTGGATTGGGTGAATGGTCTCAAGAGCACGTTCTCTGTCAGTTCGGGTTGAGCGGATGTGACGGGACGCCTTGCTACAACTTCGGTTCAGGAGAATTTCCATTTAACGTAATATCTTGGAATGGCTGGAAATATCAAGTGCAAACTTAATTAGATTTACTGGAGCATTTTAATTGAATAAATTGTGTAACATGATGGAAAGGTGTTGTGAGAAGGTCAAATATTCTTTCAATGAAAAATATATAGGCTTAAAAGGCATTCAGCTCTATGATAGAAAATATTGAAGGGCACATTGCCCCTTATGAAAACACAAGTGGCGAAACCTTTTTGTCGTACTTCTTCACTGGGGAGCTGGAAAACGTCTATGCAGTTTTCGGGTCTGATTTTTTACACCGCAATACAAAGGCACACCTTTGCCGATTTCTGGACTAAGAAGGTGTCCAAATTCTCGAAGAAGTACTTGATTTTGTTGTGGCCAAAAGTCTAAAAGTTTCGTCTCTACCGGTAAGGCTGAGTACAAAAAAGAATGGCTGCAAAAGCGGTTGCTATCGTTTATCAAAGGCTCTGTTTTGGCCTGATTTGTACCATGCAAAATCTGTCCTGGAATGGTATTAGGTACAAGAAGTCAAACACGTGCCAAAAACAGCAAATCCACCAAACTATCCACAACATCACCCAAATAGAGAAGTATTGGGCTCTAGTTAAGCGGAAACTTTTCGAAACAAAGAAGAAATCAAATGATACTGATGATTTCAAGAGAAAATGGAGAATCGTCACGGTGGGCGTATCTGAGTATACCGTACACAATCCGATGGTGGGAGTACCACAGAAAGTTCGAGAATTTAAAAAAAGAAGGATTAATATCTTAATCATCTGTTCATTATGTAAATATAACCCTATGATTGAAAAATAAACAATCGGTTCTGTTGAATCATGTGTAAACAAATTTGCTTTTATTGTTTTGGTGTCCAAAATTTGACGTGGACAAACTATACTTGACGATGAACGGTATCGACTGACAGCAGACCGGGTAGTCATAAATAAAGGTCGCGAAGAAAGTTCATCTGAGACTGACGATCAGCGTGAATTGAATGTCCAAACCACTGTTCTTTCTTTCGGGTCGTGCGACGAACGAGTAGATGTGCAGCACAAAGGGCCTACCAAAAGTTGCCGGCCTCATCAAGAAGTACCATGCGAATTAGGATGTGGTTTTTTTTCCGGAGCTGATCTCCATTACGCCAAGAGATCACTTTATGAGATGGACCAGCTGAAGATAAATGTTGTACCGTAGACCGCCACTCTTCCAATATCCTGCGTATTTTCAGCTGCCATGACTAAGTTTACGGCCAACCCAAAAAACCTAAAAAATGTTACCCTAATTGAGTCATGAGTCACCTCAACCAGTTCGTGTCACCTCAACAGGGTGCCAAAGCATTTTTGTAGAAGCTAGACTTTTAAAAATGATTGTTCCTATGGATCCTCTAGCTCTCCATACATATTTTGTTTCTAAAAATGGTGAAAAAAGAAACAAAAAAAATGAACAGAAGAACATAAGAACAAAAGAACACAAGAACAATAAAACTAAAGAACAGAAGAACAGAATAACAAAAGAACAAAAGAACAAAAGAACAAGATAACAAAGAAACAAGAGAACAAAAGAACACAAGAACAATAAAACAAAAGAATAGAAGAACAAAAGAACAAAAGAACAAAAGAACAAAAGAACAAAGAAACAAGAGAACAAAAGAACAAAAGAACAAAATAACAAGAGAACAAAAGAACAAAAGAACAAAAGAACAAAATAACAAGAGAACAAAAGAACAAAAGAACAAAAGAACAAAAGAACAAAAGAACAAAAGAACAAAAGAACAAAAGAACAAAAGAACAAAATAACAAGAGAACAAAAGAACAAAAGAACAAAAGAACAAAAGAACAAAAGAACAAAAGAACAAAAGAACAAAATAACAAGAGAACAAAAGAACAAAAGAACAAAAGAACAAAAGAACAAAAGAACAAAAGAACATAAGAACAAAAGAACAAAAGAACAAAAGAACAAAAGAACACAAGAACAAAAGAACAAAAGAACTAAAGAACAAAAAATACAAAAAAATACAAAAAAAAACAAAAGAACAAATGAACAGAAGAACAAAAGAACACAAGAACAACATATTTAAAGAACACAAGAACAAAATTACATATGAACAGAAGAACAAAAGAACAAAAGAACAAAAGAATAAAAGAACAAGAGAACAAAAGGTCAAAAGAACAAAAGAAGAAAAGCACAAAACGGTAAAGAATTTGAAAATAAGAATTAAAGAATAAAAACAAACGAATTAAGAACAGCAACTTATTGAAATGAAACACTCAGAACTACTAGAGGACTTCTTGAATCAAGTATTAAAGAATAAACATTAAGGAATAAGAATTGAGAATGAGAATGAGGAATTTAGAACTGGCAACCTTAAATTAGTAATAAATAAACTAGGAATAGTAAATCAGAATCGAGTTTTCAGAATCAAATATAAGAATAAATAAAATACAGAATTAAGAATTAGGAATTAAGAATTTTCCGAACTTGGAATTTCAAATTAAGATGTGAGAATGGATAATTATTAATTGAGGGTTCAAATCCAAGAATTAAGTAGATAGGTATGGGAATTCCGAACATAAAATAAAGAAATGAAGATAAAGAAAGTATAATTGAGGGCTTAAAATAGTTAAATTTAGGAAAAAGGAATTGAGAATTTAAATTCAGAATCAATAATAGAAAAAAGTGAACAAGGAGTTAAGAAATAAGAATTATTATTTAACTTCAGAATTGAACCAAGAATAAAGAACGGAGATTTAAGAATAAAACATTAAGAACACTTAAAAGCAATATAATATATAAAATGAAAAATAAAATTAAAATTATGGATATGGAATAAAAAAATAAAAATTTAGAAACAAGGAACAGGAATACAAAAACAATGAACGAAGAGTAACGAAATGAATTTAAATAATTATAATCAAAGAAAGGAATTTAGGATAAGAAAACGAGGTTTATTTAGATGAACAGTTCAAAAAAATTAAATTTAAATTTAAATACATAATAAAATAATATGTAAAAAAATAAAAACTGCCATAGTTTTCCTAACCTATCACTATAAAACTCGAGAAGTTCTGTTAAATTCCACTATATAAAGCATCAATTTTCAATTTTCCTCTCTGTTGACTTAATTAAGGACTGGTTCAACTTGATGTTTTGCAAATTTTTGAATTTTACTAGAATAAACCATCCATCTGAGGGGCCTTCTGTTGGTTCAAATCTTGAGAACCGATTGATGAGAAACTTCTTGATGACTTCTTGATTTTGTGAATTTGTTATTTTGTCAATTTGCCAATTTCTCAACTTGCCAATTTGCCAATTTGTTCCTTTTGATTCGTTGATAACTTATTTTCAATTTAATATTCTCAATGTTCAGTTTTGAATCGTCAATTCAAAATTTTCGTTATTTGAATTTTCAATTTAAAATTTTATTATTAATTATGGATTTTCAAGGCTTTGCTATCAATATCTGAATCTAAGTTTTCTATTTTTAATTAACACGGTTTAATCTTCAATTTGTCATTTTAATTTTGAATTTTGAATTTTCAATTTTCAATTTTTAATAATTGAAAATTTAAAATCTAAAACTTTCATTTTGTCTTAATTTTTACTACTATCTCCTATTAGCTTGTGAAAGTTTTTTTTCCATTCAAATTCACATGTGGATGTCACAACGGAATCCGCACTGTTGGTTTAATTGAAGACCGATTAAACTCGATGTTTCAAGATTTTATTTTATTTTTACAGGAATTAACCACCCATCTGAGAAGCCTTAACAGCATCTTTACTGTTGGTTTAAATCGGTTCTCAAACTTAATGTTTTAATATGAATTCATGAGTATGTAAATTTTTGCTTATCAAATTGTATTAATGTGTTAAAATAGTAATGTGTCGATTAGTGATTTTTTGAATTTATCAATTTATGAATTTGTAAATTTGTCATTTTGTCAATTGACAAAAAAAAACTTGTTTACTTTTAGGTTCAAATTTAGATTTTTGATTTTTAATTCACTTTCATATGGTCAATTTGGTATTTTTCATGCTCGATACAATTTTTCAATTTATGAATTTCAGTTTCCAGTTTTCAGATTAGAATTTTCTGTATTCAATGGTTAATTTATTATTTTTAAGTGGTCAAACATAAGTCAATTGTTTAATGCGTCAGTTTTTCATTTTGTCAATGTGTCAGTTGGTTTCTGTGTTCAATTTGCTTTATTATGTGCAATCTTCATTTTCCATTTTCAATTTTCAAGATTCTTTTTTCAAATTTTGAATTTTGAATTCTAACATTCGATTTACAATTTTCAGTCTTAATATTTTTATATTCAGTTTTCAATTTTTATATCGTTCTTTTTCGATTTTATATTTTTTATTCACTTCCAAGTTGTCAATTTTCTTTTTTTAATACATGATATTTTTTAATTTATGAATTCAGTCTTCAGTTTTCAGATTTAAATTTTAGATTTTAGGACTGAAATTTTTTATATTCGATTTTCAATGATAAATTATTTATTTTCAGATTACAATTTCTTATTTTTTTATTTTCAAACATCTGTCAATTAAGCAATTTGTCAATGTATCAGTTTGTAAATTTTTCAATTTGTCAATTTGTCAATTGGTCAATCTGTCAATTTGTCAATTTTTGAATTTGTCTATATTTGAATTTGTCAATTTTTCAATTTGTTTATTTGTCAATATGTCAATTCGTCAATTCATCAATTGATAATTTTGCCATTTTGTCGTTTAGTTATTTTGTGAATTTTTAATTTTGTCATTCAGTCGTTTTGACATTATTCCATTTTGCCAATTTTTAAAACAAAATTTTGTGTTAAATTGTAATGTTGTCATTTTTTCGTTTTGCCATTATGTCATTTTGTCAATTTTCATCACATCATTTTCGGAAAACGGTCAAATTCTCAATATGTGCATTCACTCATTTGTTAATTTATCCATTGGACCATTTGTCAATTTGCTAATTTTTCAATTTGTCATTTGGTCAAATTGTCAATTTGGCTATTTTTTTATGTCATTATATCAATATGTCATTTTGTCAATTTGTCAACTTTTCAATCGGTCAATTTTTCAATTGATCATTTATTCATTTTGTCGTTTAGTTATTTTGTTAATTTGTAATTTTATCATCCTGTCATTTTGCATTATGCCATTTTGTCAATTTTCAATTCAACGTTTTAGTTAAAATCTCAAATTCTCAAAACGTGCATTTACCCATTTGTTCATTTGTCAATTTTTTAATTGATCCTCCAAGTGTCAATTTGTCAATTTGTCAACTTGTCAATTTGTCAATTTGTAATTTTGTCCATTTGTCCATTTGTCAATTTGTCAATGTGTCAATTTGTTAATTTGTCAATATGTCAATTTCTCAAGTTTTCAGTTTGTCAATTTGTCAATCTAGTAATATATTTACAAGTCAATATGTCAGTTTGTCAATTTATCATTTTGTCATGTGGTCGTTTAGTCATTTTGTCAATTTGTAATTTTAACATCCTAGAGGGTTTGAGCTGTTTATCATTCTGTCGTTCTGTCGTTTAGTCATTTTGTCGATTTTCAATACAACATTGAGGTAAAAAGGTCAAATTTTCGATGTGTGTCAATTTGTCAGTTTGTAAAATTTTCAATTTGCAAATTTTTCAATTTGTCAATTTGTCAATATGTCAATTTGTCAATATGTCAATTTGTCAATTTGTCTATCTGTCAATATGTCAATATGTCAATATGTCAATTTGTCAATTTGTCAATATGTCAATTTGTTAATATGTCAATTTGTCAATTTGTCAATTTGTCATTTATTTAATTTGTCATTTTTTTAATTTGACAATTTGTCAATTTGTTTATTTGTCAAATTTTTTCGATTTGTCAATTGTCAACTTGTCAATTTGCCAATTTGTCAAGAGGTCGATTTGACAATTTGACAATGTGTCAATTTGTGATATTTTCGTTGTATCATTTTGATTTTTTTTTTCATTATGTTGTCAATTTATCAATTCATAAATTTCTCAATTTGTCAACTTATCAATTTTAAGAATCTGTTAAGTTTTAATTTGTTGATTCGTTATAATGGCATTTTAGAAGAATTGTCGTTTGTCAGTTTGTCAATTTGTCAATGTTTATTTTCAGTTTGTCAATTTCCCATTTCCTTATTATTTTGTTAATCTGTCATATTAATTTTTTCATTTGTCATGTTATTAAATTTAGTGAATAATAACTGAGTAACAACTGTCAATAAGTCAATTTATCAATTTGTCAGTATGCTAGTTTGTTCTATTTAATTTTTTTAAATTTATTTTCAATTTGATGTTTTCAATGTTCAATGTTTAATGTCAATGACGATTGACATTTCAAAATTTCCGATACATAAAATTTCAATTGAACATTTTATTATAATTTATCGAATTTTCATCGCTTAGTTACCCAGTATCAATTTCTGAATTATTAGAGTTTTTTAATTACAGTTCACTATCTTTAATTTTTCAATTTGCAATTTTAAATTTTTCAATAATAATTCGATATTTAATTTTTATTTTGTAGTCTTCAGTTTTCAATTCTTTAATATCTGTTCTTAATTTTCAATTTTTAATTTTTAATATTTGATTTTTAATTTGTAATTTTTAATTTTGAATTTTGAATTTTCAAGTCTCTGTATTCGATTCTCAATTTTGTTTTAAAATTTTCAATGATAAATTTTCTACTTTGATTCTAAATTTTCAATTTTTAACTTTTAAATATCAATCGTAAATTTTCAATATGTTTTTTGCAGTTTTCAATGTTTCAATATTAATATTCAATATGGAATGTTCAAACCTTTTTTTTTGATTTTCAGTTTTGAATTTTAAATTTTGTTTGCCGCATTTTAAAAAAAAAATTTTTCATCTTCATTGGCATTTCCAACACGAAAAAGTCTAAGGCTTTTGAAAATCATCGCTTTAAACTCGTTTGTTCACCTGATGTTTCAATTTTCACATCCTCAGAAGATTTATCGTTCCTCATTTCATCGCGCAACATGTTGGAGAACTTCTTCATTAATCCAAGTGCTTCCGCGTATCCAACGGAACGAATATTCGTGAGGAGAATTTAAATTCCACCCTAAAAATAGATTGCTATCGAACGGAATTGGATTGGAATTGAAGTCTGCGTTTATGTGAGAGAAGACAAAGCAACATCGTTTCGCCGGGTGCGATGCGAAGAATAATGAAGGAAATTTGGAAGAGATTTTTTTTCTTTACGAAGCGGAATTGTAAACAATCCTTTTCCAGAGCGGCTCGATTTGGGTGAACGCAATCGATGCTGGTTGAAGGTAAACAGTTTTTTTTTCGGTGTTGAGTGTCGAATGCAAAGTTTGTGGGGATGAATTTTAAGCAGCTTGCTTGAATTTGATATGTGAATTATTCTTAGTTCGTGTGAACTTTTAGGTGGAACCTTATCGATATTTAGAATTTAATCTACTACCCAAAAGGATAAATATGTAGAAAATAAGACCAGCCACCCTAAAACTAAATCTATTTTCTTGGAACGAGCACCCAAATACGTACATAATCCTTAAAATCCTCGAGCAAATCCTCATTTCACAATCACTCCAACACCCTCTAACCAAAGCATCAAAACTAACATCAGAATCGCCTCAAGTTCACAAAGCAGCACTAAAATTCAAACCTCAGATATTCCACTTCCATTCACACCCCGGAAATACATGACTTTCAGAAAGTTCGAACAACTAAACAGAACCCAACCCCTCCCTTTCGAACAGTGAGCAGGATCGGTGGGTTGTGAATTAACTTCAATATTGGTGCGGCACACCAACTGGTACCGTCATTATAGATCACTGCACGATGGCGTCATCAATGCAGTTTTGACAGTTCAGGGAGCTTGTTTACGTGGACTTAGAATATTTTCGGTGAGATCGGTTTGATATTTTGTGTTCTAAATTTATTACGATTGAAGTAAAATCGTCGAAAAATAGACACCAGTACTTAATTTTAAATCATTTCCTGAATCAAATCGTACAGAATCCGGAAAAAGCCAACGAAAATTTAATTTGAACGGTTCAAATTCTAACACCTTGTAAACAAGCTCCCTGAACTGTCAAAAAAGTGAGGTTAATACATTCCGTGCAATGATCTATTGAGTCGAGGTATTTATTTAGTGGCGCGAAAAACCGCATCGCAAACCTTTCCAAGTAAGTTTGGGCCGCACCCCCCGTCCTTCGTTCCACCATGCTTCCGGCTGCCAGGAAAGTTTGTTTGCCAGGGAAAATTCACTATGAGCGCGCAAAAATGGAATTCTTCCAGTCACTTCCTCTTTAATGCGATGTGTTTGGTTTTGTTCTGAAGGCATTGAGGAAACCTTGAAATTGAAGTTGGTCCAGACATTGGATGCGGATTCTTTAGGAGATTTTGTGATGTTTGAATATTGCGACTGAATTTCCGTAGCACATCGTTATTTTGGGATCAGCTTTAAACAATTTCAGTACAATCTACACCAACGAGATTCTTCCATAAGGTCACAATAGTGGTTAAATAAATTCAAATTTTTAATCTTCTAAGAAGATTTTATATAATTTTGTTGGTTTTAGCGAAAATAACTTTTAGAGCTAAAAACAGTCCACTTCCACTGTCAGTCCACCAGAATACAAGATGACTTTCATTATTTTCCCTATTCTTCTTTGTTGTCTTCGATACGTCTAGCGACGGATGTCAAATGATTGAGGGTGTAGGTTACACAACTTTATTAGTGCACTGTCGTTTACAATGCTGTAGTATTGGGCAGTTCTCGTCGTCATAAATATTTTTTTGTTGTGATTGAATTTGAATTAAACTCGGATTGGATTTGGGTTAAATTTAGGTTGGATTTCAATTATTTGTTACGTCATCAGATACTTAAAGTTACATTCTGCTATTTTTAAAACAGGCATGTAAATTCATGCACATTCGGTCGATTATAATGATTTAATAAGTTTTGAGCGCCTGAAAAAACCTCCTCCAGCTGTTCGCTCGCTTGCCAAATTTTCATAATCTGATTATCGGAATGAAATCGAAATATTTAAAATCGATTTAACCGAACTTCTCTTAAAACTTTAAATCTCTTCACTTGCATCAACAACAACAACAACAACAACAACAAGCAACAACAGCAGCAGCTGCAAATGCAATCAGAAAATTCTCGGCGCATCGTTAATGAAACATAAACACGAAAATTGCACTTTCCCATCTCCCGCCGCCATTGCAGTTTTGTCGAGTACTGATTGCAATTGCACCGATCCTTTGCCCGAGCCCGACTGAACGCATTTCTCGTTGCTGCCAGGATCATCATCAGCATTTTCAAACGAGTGATAGAGAATGCACGGAGTGGCAAGAGCCAGATGATTGTTTTTTTCGCTTTCAATTTAGCAGCAAACTCGAGGAATACGAAACTACCGGCAGTCATGAGCTCCGTTTGGTTGAGGGCGGCTAAACAAATCATCACTTTTCTCCCAAACGACCCAAATCCACCGAGCTGAGCCAAGCTGAACCCACCAAAATGCGTGCTCTATGCCGGGGGGACCCAGAAGTGAAAACTATCCAGACATGTGCCGCATCGCAACAAATGTCGTCGAATGGCCGGAGGAGAATGCAAAAGCAGGGAACTGAAACCAAATGAATTTTTGAATGCGAAATTCCTCTCCCGGACTAATAATCCTTATTTTCGAATCATTAAGCACACGACGACGACGATGACGACAATGACGACGTGTTGCACTCTCTCTTCTGATGTTGCGGCAGTCCACGTAGTGAGGCATAAACTGATGTTTTGGCTATAAGGATTACGGGTTTAACTCGGTAGGGATTTAAGCGAGTTGTTTTCATTCTCTGAAATATTTGTGGGTGAATGTATGCTGAATAATTGATTTCAATGTACGTGCAAAGGCTGCCATACACGTCCATACATTTTTAAATAAGATATCCGCATTGATTTGTTGGGCAATGACGATTGAATTTCGATTAGCACCCGAAACGACGGTTGAAACAAAGACCTCATTCCGAGGATAGTACAAATCCAAATCCAATCCAAATCCAATCCAAATCCAATCCAAATCCAATCCAAATGCAATCCAAATCAATCCAAATCCAATCAAATCAATCCAAATCAATCCAAATCCAATCCAAATCCAATCCAAATCAATCAATCAATCCAAATCCGTCAAATCCAATCAAATCAATCCAAATCAATCCAAATCAATCAAATCAATCAAATCCAATCCAAATCAATCAAATCCAATCCAAATCCAATCCAAATCCAATCCAAATCAAATCCAAATCGAATCCAAATCGAATCTAAATCGAATCCAAATCCAAATCCAAATTACTACACAAAGTCGTACTAAGGTGCTTTAGAACAAGATTTTGCAAAAATCTACATTATCAACAAAGGAGTGAATGTGAAAGAATGTCAATAGAAGCGGTTGCTACCGTTTATAAAAAAACACGGCTCTCCAGCTCTGTTTTGGCATGATTTGGTCTCTCGACACTATGCAACATCCGTCCTAGAATGATATAAGGCACAAGAGGTCAAATACGTTCCAAAAATAGCCAATCCGCCGAACTGTTCAGAACTTCATTCGATTGATAAAATACTGGGCTATGGTTAAGCGGAAACTCTCTGAAACTAAGAAGATAGCTAGTGCAATTGACGATTTCAAGAGAAAATTGAGAACCGCCACCGCTAACGTATTTGAGGATTCTGTAAGTAATCTGATGGTGTGGCGGTCGTGCGATGTTCTGGAAAGCACAGTGGTGGTGAAACCAGGAGTTCCAACTAGCTAGCGGGATCCCGACGCTTCAAAACGGTAGCGTCTGCTCTAATCCAATACGGTCGAACTATAGCCGCGGGGCAGAAAAAAAGCGATGGTGTCAGCTATTAGTAAACAATGGAAGATAAAATGGACCAGTTAGGCTTTAGGAGGAGAATGTCATACAAACTCCGTGAACGTATTTTCGTAGAAGCTCTCTATGAATCCGTCCTTTTGGGTGCTTTTTGTTTCTTGTAGGTTGTGTTATTGTTTTGCTTTTTGATATTCTGAACGGTTTCGACGCTAATATCCACTTTTTACGAACGGAATAAGGTTTATGCGATTTCAAAAGGCGTACCACTGCCAGCTCTTTTTTTTCTGGTCCGACGCCCTCTTTTTGCGTCCAGATATCAGTAAATCTGCAAGAGAACACGTTACGCTGAAGTAAACAACTATAAACTGATCGATAATGTCTCAATTGCTTTGGGTGTAATCTATCATCCTGAAAGCAACATGATTTTGTTGGTTAAAGCAGAGTGAATGACATATTTGGTACTAGGACGAATGAAGAAGCTTGGCTAACATTGCATCCCGTTACCCTATGCACAAATATGTTTTATTGGGTTATAAATTGATAAAAAACAAAATACGCCCTGATCATTTTTCTTTCGCCCAATTTTCAATATTTCTACTCTATTTCCAAGCTACCGTATACTGACGGAACTTTCAACACTTTCTTTTCATATCTTTCATTCTAGCCAACATTACTGTCCACACTTGGTGCCTCATGGTGTAATTACGCCTTAGGTTTTTCACCTGTCAAACTGTCAGCACTGGAAACTCGCTGTTTAATTATGACATTCTGGCATCTTGTTTGTTATTACGCCTACGATCTTCAGTCACGGTAAACAAGAACGTCGACGCTCTATGCTGCACCTAAAGGGCGATACGGTCAAAATTTGGTCAATATCAACTTGACGTATTTCTTTCAATTTCGCATTTAAAAAACCTGAACACCCCTCATTTTGAAGGTGTGTGTGTGTAGAATGTTGCTCCTATTTTGATTTTGGAATTCACTCTTCAGTTGTCAAAATGCCGTCCAAGCAAGAAAAGCAGCGTATCAAAATTTTGCTCACGCATCGCGAAAATCCGAGCTACTCGCACGCAAAGTTGGCAAAATCGCTAAAAGTTGCCAAATCAACCGTTACAAATGTAATTAAAGTGTTTGGGGAACGTTTGTCGACAGCCAGGAAGTCTGGATCGGGGGGAAATCGAAAACCGGAAGCCGCTGAGACGACAAAGAGAGTTGCCGGTAGTTTCAAGCGAAACCCTAACCTATCTCTCCGAGATGCCGCAAATAAGCTGGGTGTATCGTCTACAACCGTGCATCGAGCCAAAAAACGAGCCGGGCTATCGACTTACAAGAAGGTAGTGACTCCAAATCGCGATGATAAACAAAATACGACGGCCAAAGCGCGATCCCGGAGGCTGTACACGACGATGCTGACGAAGTTTGACTGCGTGGTAATGGACGACGAAACCTACGTCAAAGCCGACTACAAGCAGCTTCCGGGACAGGAGTTTTATACGGCAAAAGGAAGGGGAAAGGTAGCAGATATTTTCAAGCACACGAAACTGTCAAAGTTCGCAAAGAAATATCTGGTTTGGCAAGCCATTTGTACCTGTGGCTTGAAAAGCAGCATTTTCATAGCTTCCGGGACTGTCAACCAAGAAATTTACGTGAAAGAGTGTTTGAATAAACGTCTGCTGCCTTTCCTGAAGAAACACGGTTGTTCCGTACAGTTTTGGCCGGATTTGGCATCTTGCCATTACGGTAAAAATGCCATGGAGTGGTACGCCGCCAACAACGTGCAGGTGGTTCCCAAGGACAAGAACCCTCCCAACACGCCAGAGCTCCGCCCAATTGAGAAATACTGGGCTATTGTCAAGCGGAACCTAAAGAAGACCAAAAAAACTGCTAAGGACGAGCAGCAGTTCAAGGCAAACTGGCTTTCTGCGGCGAAGAAGGTGGACAAGGTGGCTGTACAAAATCTGATGGCAGGGGTCAAGCGTAAGGCCCGGCAATTCGGATTTGGAAAAGCGGAAGCCTAACTGAATATTTTTCCTGAATTTTATACTAATTGAACTTGAAAAAGAAATTTAATTTGATTTTTTAAATAAACGATTTCACCGATTTACACGCGTTTTCCCTTGACCAAATTTTGACCGTATCACCCTTTACACCAGTTAATTTTAATAATAAGATGAGTGTAGATACTACTTGAAAAATCAGAGGTAAGTGGTTCTATCGAATGAACATTTTCTTATTGTACTAATTGAATTGCGGATTCTTAGTTCATGGACATAGATAACGCCATGGAATCAAAGTTGTGACATCGAATGACGAGACCTGATGGCTGGATCAATTATGGTTTAGATGACCGTAGAGGAAACGGAACGGAAGTTGAGAAATGCGGGAATATTCCTGCCTAGCTAAGGCTGCTATACGGCGTTCATAATTGTCTGGCTGTCTACACATAGGAGGAAGACATGGCTCTCCGTTACGAATTCTAAGCTGATTTGAACAAAAGTCATTCATACAGGGTGACTGGTAATTGGTGTTACACCCGAAAGGAGGTGATAGTAGACGTCATTTGCAGATTTTTTGTTATGGTTTTGCAGACGGCAATGAGGTGCCAGAAGGGAGTACGAACAACGATTCCCGCATGCACGCTTCCCAGCGCACCCGTATTCACCAGAGCATTCCGCTGCCTCTCAGAAACGGGCAGTGTTCAGAGCAATCACCGCGATGCGGGATCACCGGAGCATCGGCCCCGAAGCAGAGCTATGGAAGACAGCTATGGACGATGAGATAAAGTCGTTGCGTGAAAATGGTAAATGGCATTTGGTGGATCTACCACAAGATCGAAAGACGATTGGATGCAAATGGATTTTTGTGCGAAAGTTGGACGAAGACGGCGACGTAACCAGATATAAAGCTCGCCTTGGTGAAAAAGGCTTCAATCAAAAGTTCGGGACAGACTATGAAGAAGTCTTTGCGCCAGTGGTCCGTCAAGTAACTTTTCGAGTGCTACTAACGGTTGCCAGTCAACAAGGAATGCGGATGTGAAAACTGCTTACCTCAACGGGTAGTATGTTTGTTACGCAAGTCATTGTACGGACTAAAACTAGCTGGTCATGTGTGAAACAAGAAATTTTGAAGCAAATGAAGTTCCAACATCAAAGAACGACCCGTGCTTGTACGTGAGGTGAAATGGGAAGAAATACACTTACCTGATAGTTTACGTCGACGGCATGGTTATTGTCTGCCACAAAGAAGAAGAATATGAAGAGATTATCCGAAGTCTGAACAAGCATTTCCAAGTGGTATCATTAAACGACATCAACCATTTCCTTGGCATCAAGGTGAGACGCACCGAGAAAGGTTGTTCCTTGCACCAGCAGGGTATATTTAAAAGGTTTTGACACGTTTTGGCATGGATCATGCAAAGCGATCCAAATGCCCCATGGATTCTGGCCACATCCAGCAAAAGGAATAGAAAAAGAAGTTGTCGGACAACAATCAATACGCCAGCCTAGTCGGGAGTTTGCTGTACGTGGATGTAAATACTCGCCCGGATATTGCAAAAAGTGTTTCCATTCTGGGCAGGTCAATAAACGCACCAACACAGGCAGATTGGCCCGAAGCTAGGAGAATACTACGCTGATTGAAGCATACCATGGACCATGAACTCGTTTTAGGGAAAAACGATTCCGGCCTGGAGATGAACGTGGATGCAGATTGCGCAAGTGATGCAAAGAGTCGTAAGTCCAACACCGGGTACTTATTTCTGTTTGGCGGTGGACCAATATGCTGGGGATCCCGAAAGCAGACATGCATTGCTCTCAGCAGTACGGAGGCGGAGTTCGTAGCGATTGCTGAAAATTGCCAAGAACTACTATGGATTGACGGGTTTCTGGCGGATTTCACAGTGTATACAGCCAATTCGATAGTAATCCATGAAAAAAACCAATCCTGTATAAAACAATTAGAGTCCGGACGTTGCATCAACCGTTTAAAACAAGTGGACACTAAATATCATTTCGTGTACCAACTAAAGGAGGACGGGATGATCCGGATGCAGTACTGTTCCACTGGAGAAATGGTGGCTGACATGCTGATGGATTCCCAGACCAATGTGAAGCTATCAAGATTCAGGTAAACAGCTGGAGTTTATCCGTCGAGGAGGACTGATGAAACCTAAGCAGCGACTCTACTAAACCCAAAGGTGACGCTTCACGTCAAGGTGGAGCGCACCAACGCAGCAACTACCCATCTATCTAATGCCGAGTAGGCAATGACTAGATTTGACATGTATATAAATAAGCCCTTTGTTGAATAAATTAGTCAACATCCATTCCAGTTCGGTCAAGCGACACGTACGGACGTGTTTTTCGCTCCCTTGCAGTAAAAGTTTTTTCTCCCGTTTTTCCCCTCACCCGCTTTCTCGCGATTGCGTGCTCGGTTCGCGAATTATCACCTGCGCTTGCTCATCTTTTGG
Organism: Aedes japonicus; assembly: GCA_034211315.2. Taxonomy (NCBI): domain Eukaryota; kingdom Metazoa; phylum Arthropoda; class Insecta; order Diptera; family Culicidae; genus Aedes; species Aedes japonicus. The sequence continues at coordinate 58,315 of JASCZW010001847.1, read as the reverse complement.
TGGTGGCAAGGCAAAAGCAAGCGCTGCAAAGTTCAAAAAGTTTTTTCGCTCAACCTGTTGCCGTGGCAATGGGTCGAAAAAATCAACACGTGGTGACATCCACGCCAGTGGCATCAGCTCCTGACGCCATACCGAAACCGAGCAGCTCCAAGCGGCTGCGCCAAGATGACGCTGATCCAGCGGACCCTAACGCTCGACTATTAGCGAGCAACAAATTTTCCATGCTCCCGGTACAGGAGGTGCCAAAGAAGGTAAAAGTGCCCCCGCTCTTCACCACATCAAAGGACGTCGCTGCTCTCAGGGCTGAGCTTGCAGCAATCAAAATTCAACCGCTTTTCAAGCTGTGCAGTACCGGCACAAAGATCATGTGCTCGACGGAGGCTGACTACCGTGCTGTTGGTGCTCACCTGGTCATCAAGAAACATGAGTTTTACACTCACGACGCACCAGGAAACAAGCCGCTGAAGGTGATTCTGCGTGGCCTTCCGGAATGCACCCCGGAGGCAATAATTGCTGAGCTGCAAGCAGCTGCTCTTGAACCAGTGAAAGTGTTCCCGATCAGACGTCAACAACAGGGAAATCATCGAGACCAACTCTATCTGGTCCATCTGGAGAAGGGTTCCGTCACGATGGCGGACCTGTTGAAAATACGGGCACTTTTCAACGTGATTGTCGAGTGGGACCGGTATCGCCCGAGAAAGCACGACGTGATGCAGTGTGGCAACTGCCTTGTATTTGGCCACGGAACTCGAAATTGCCACATGAAACCACGTTGCGGCAAGTGTGCCGGAGCACACACTACCATGGATTGTGCCCCGATGGATGAAGGAACACCACCAAAGTGCGCCAACTGCGGCGCTAATCACGAAGGTAACAACCGAGCTTGTCCCAAGCGTGCAGAGTTTCTGGAGATCCGTAAACAGGCGTCCACTAAGTCCCGGCCTGGGCAACGCCGTCCGCCACCTCGACTGGATGAAGAAAATTTCCCGACGCTCCGATACCAGGTGCCAAACCTACCGCCGATCCCATTAAATCACCGCCAAGCAAACCGCCCGTCAGCTTCCGTTCATCATCGTTTCGCCGCAGCCACCGCCGCCCCCAACCCGACTCCTCATCCTGACTGGGGCAATCCGAATCATAATACCTCCACGCAATCATCCGTCGATGGACAGCTCTACGACTCGGAGCAAATGGTCGAGTTCGTGCAAGAGCTCTATCGCCAACTACGTTCCTGCCGCTCCAAGGAGGAACAGCTCAAAGCCGCCACATCCGTGACGATGACGTTCATTTTCAAATATGGACCATAATCGCTCCATCAACATCGTAAATTGGAATGCTTGTTCCATCCGGAACAAAACCGTTGAGCTCGGTGACTTCCTTAACAGGAAGGCCATCGACATCGCCATCGTCACCGAGACACATCTCAAGCCCGAACTCACCGTTATTATCCCAGGATACCGGATTGTGCGACTGGATCGTAGCGGCCCTAGTGGAGGAGGAGTCGCGATCGCCCTGCGCTACAACATCAGCTGCCATCTACTTCCGAGCTTTCAGCTGCAGTCCATCGAAGCCATCGGAGTCGAGGTCGAAACTGCTGTCGGCCCAATCACCATCATCGCGGCCTATTGTCCCAAGCAAGCAAGTACAACCAACGGAAAAACAACGGCCCTGCGAAACGACATCCGTAAGCTTACTTGGAGACAGGGGCAGTTCATCATCGCCGGCGACCTAAATGCGAAACACGAAGCCTGGGTGAACACCCGGCGGAATCGGAACGGAATAATTCTGCAGGAAGACCTAGAAGAGGGACATTACACCGTCCTGGGCCCGGATACTCCCACCCGGTTGAGCAGATCCGGGGTCCATTCGACAATCGACATCTTCCTCACCAACATGGGGAACAACATCGCCCAGCCGGTAGTGCACAAGGAGCTCAGTTCAGACCACTATCCGGTGGTGGTCGAAGTTGGGTCCTCGGTCAACCGGCATCGAATCACCAGACGGAACTATCATCGTGACAGATGGGAGAGGTTCAGACAACACCTCGAGTCGGTCGATGACATCGAACGGCAGCTACAGAACATCGAGCAAGCGATCTCCCAGGCCCGGGAGCAACATGTACCGGTGATAGATCAGGTGAGCAACTCTGTACCCATTGATAGACCCACTAAAAATTTGATACAATTACGCAACGCCATACGGAGGCTATACCAGCGAACTGGTTTACCAACTCTAAAACGTCACTGCAATCAAGTTTCTAAAATTATTAAGGCCAGAATGGTGGACCTTAGAAATAATTATTTCGCTGACAAAATTCGCTCTCTCCCAGATTGTGCTAAGCCGTTCTGGAAGATGACAAAAATTTTAAAAACTAAGCCAAGGCCCATTCCACCGTTGATCCCACTAGACGTCAATGACTCAAGGGATCGGTTGATAACACCTGCAGAGAAGGCTGATGAGATAAGTCAACACTTCGTCAGCTCTCACAATCTCGGTCAAAACATCGTTAGTCCACACGAAGCTGCCGTTAGCGCGCTTATAACTAACATCGACCAAAGTCCTAACGACTTTTCCGAAGATTTGGAGATCTCAGCTGACGAATTGTTGACTTATATCAAGACCTCTAAGAACATGAAGGCCCCGGTTTCGACAACATTTTTAACTTGGAGCTCAAGCAATTGAGCCCTCAGTTCTACAACCATCTGGCGGTGGTGTTTAACCAATGCCTCCGTCTTGGCTACTTCCCATCGTGCTGGAAGTCAGCCCAAGTCATCCCCATTCGGAAACCTGGGAAAGATCCTTCATGTTCCAGAAGCCACAGACCAATCAGCCTTCTCTCAGGAGTATCTAAACTGTTTGAAAAAGCGATCCACCGTCGGCTTCTGTCGTCTGCAAACGAGCTTAACATCTTGCTCGACGAGCAGTTCGGATTTCGACGTGGTCACTCAACAGTGCACCAACTAAACCGTGTAATCAACATCCTCAAGCGGAACAAGTCTGTTGCGAAATCATCTGCCATGGCACTTCTCGATATCGAGAAGGCCTTCGATAACGTGTGGCACGATGGCCTGGTGTATAAACTAAAAAGATACAATCTTCCCATCTTCCTGGTGAAGATAATTAAAAATTATCTGACGGACAGGACATTCCGTGTTTCGTTGCATGGTGCAGTTTCCGGTAGTCAGGAGATCTCTGCCGGTGTTCCGCAGGGAAGTATATTAGGTCCACTTCTGTTCAATCTATTCACCTCGGACATACCCCCGCTCCCTGAAAATGGATCTCTGTCGTTGTTCGCCGATGATACCGCAGTCGTCCACAATGGTAGGGTAATAAGAGCGCTTACCGCGAAACTGCAGCGAAGCCTGAATGTTCTGTCTGACTACTTCACCGATTGGAAGATCTGTGTCAATGCGGCGAAGACCCAGGTCATCTTATTTCCACACTCAAACTCTCCTAGACTTGTTCCGCCTGAGGATTGTAAAATAAACCTAAACAACACAACGGTGGAATGGGCTAAATCAGCTGTCTATCTTGGCGTTACCATAGACAGCAAGCTTGTTTTCAGAGAACAGGTTGACAAAACTGTCACAAAGTGTAACGTTCTGCTGAAGCTACTGTACCCATTCATCAACAGAAGGTCTACATTATCCCTGAAAAACAAGCTTGCTGTCTACAAGCAAATCATACTTCTAGTCATTGAGTACGGAATGCCAATCTGGGAGAGTTGCGCAAAAACACATCACTTGAAACTTCAGCGTGTCCAAAATCCTGAACACCCCTCCGAGGACAAGAACATCTGAGGTCCACCTTCTGGCCGAGATAAAAATGCTCGACGATCGTTTTAGTGAGTCTATCAATCGGTACAGGGCACGCTGCCTGACATCGGATCACCAGATCATTCGGAATCTGGTTCCCCACCCCTAGGATTTTCAAATTGTAGTTTTAGTTGTAGTTTTAGAACTAGGTTATCAAATTTTTGCCAAACAATGCCCCATGGTCTGAACTGAAAAAAATAATTCAATCACAAAACACACTTAACACATCAATCACATAAAACACTCAAACAAAGCTGAAGAGCCCAATGGGTTAAAACACTTAAGATTTGTAAATAAGAATATAAGACAAACAACGAAAACATAGATCAATTAGATACTACTACTAAATAAATTAGTCATTCTGCTTTTAACCACTAAACAAGAAGGAAGTTAATAACAACTGAAGTCTGAATTCAACTTCCTAATTTTTATAGAAAAAAGTGGCGAAAAAATAGCTTAATAACTAAAGCAATGTGTGATCCTGAAGAACGCTTTTTTTTTATTAAGGTAATGCATAATTGATATTAATGTCATTGGTGCTTATTACGGTTTACACTTCACGGTGAAAACGAAGTGAAAACAAAAAACCTTATTACGAATGTCACCCAAGTGACAAAATATGGGAAAGTTCATCTGAGGTGACGATTCGAATGAACTCGGTGTTATTATGGTTGCCACGGTACCATCACGTCACCGAAAAAAGTGACTCAAACCGTAGATTTTTTGAGGGCTACTACGATTTTCACTTCACTATCACTTCCACCTCACGGAGTTCAGTTTTGATCACGGTGATACCAGTAATAGCATAAAAAAAGTAAGGTGATGTGTAAGTGAAGTGAGAGTGATAGTGAAGGTGACAACCGTAATAAGCCCCATTGTCAAGGTTAACGACTTGATCTGAAAATGTTCAATCAAAACATATTACAATATGAGTTGTTTAAATTTGGGCTCTTCCACTCTTTCCAAATGCTAGTCTAGAAGTATAGGCAATAAATATAGCATTAGTGGTTCATTGGCAGTAGTATGACTTTCTCACGGGCATGGATGACTCGATGTAGTGCAACATCGAAGTGTCCCGTGTTGACTTCAACTCTATATCAATTCTAGCGAAATTGAGCGAAGTGAGCCCTGAGAAATAAAATTAAGCGTAAAACTGTATTTTATTTTTAAATATGATCATCAAAAGACCAAGTAGGATAAAAAGCTTATACAACTGGAGCAAGCTTCACAGATAACTTTTAAAGACTACCTTCTTCTCTATGTCTCGGGTTTGTTTTACCTTTTCATATTTTTAATATGAGAAAATGAAAATTTCTTCAACCTGCATTCTTAATTTTATCCTTATTAACATTTCTATCCTTCTTCGAATGTCTGCACAATTTCACCGCCAGTAAAAAACAATCGCCCGTCCCACAGCCCGCCCACCGACGCCTAACGATTGCTTCATCCCGAACTCGTTCCAACCCGACCCGAAATAGTGTAGAAGTAGATAAAATCCCGATTATAAAAGACATCCCCTCCAATTTATAGGAAGCCACAGTGTGCTACCCCGAGCCCGTCTCCTCGCCCCGAACTTCGGTCGGCCACTCCACCACCCTCGCCTGCCTCCCACCACATCTTCTGTTTTGATTAAATTAAAATTCGAAATGAGTTTCAATTTCAACCTTAACGAGCGAACGGTGTTTTTCCCGATGCCCCCCTGCCAGCTTGATCTAGTAATCAAGCTCCCCGCTGTGAAGAGAGGATTTCGCTTTCCGTGAACAAGTGTCACGAACTCGTTTCCGATTTCTTTGTGTGTGAGTTTTTTTGTGTTCTGGTTCCGATAATAATCCGACGGAGGGACTCAAATGGGAAGGTAAATTAGAAGTTTTAGTCCTAGTTTCCATCGGATGGAGTCTACTCGAGTTGAGTCTCGGGAGCAAATTAGCAGGTTCAAAGTCAAAATCGGACCCGAGGGAAAGGGAAAATCCTCCAGTTTATTATCTATTTTTCTGGCTTATGCTGATCACATCCAGGATTAGGTTTGTTAAATATTGGACGTTTGTTTTTTTTTGTCGGAGCGAGGCTCCATGGGAAAGGTCAGGGATTACTTAAAAATAACGTCACGAAATGTTATTAACGGCACGGAGTTGGCGTTGTTTTTTGTTCTCTCTCTCCTAGGTTTTATAATTCCCGTTAGTAGCAATTTTGCTCACGTAGAATGAATCGCTTGTTGAATGGGTGTCGGAATTGAGGCCAGTAAAATTTCGAGGCTGTCGGTGGGTTGTTCTTCGAGAGCAAAATTATGCAAATTTAGGCTGACATAATTGGTTTAAGAAGAGGCTGCTCGTTTTGTGACCGGCAAACTAGAGAGGCAATTTTATCAAATCAACTTGAACTGTGAGTTTTGGATAGACATATTTCAGAGAAGTTGAATTAAAATTTCTGAACAAATGCACAATTTGAACTTTGTTGACCGCTTTTGGTTGAGTTGTTGAGTGAGTAATGCAATTGCTTATGTTTTTCAAATCGCAAATCGCCTACTCAGGCCTCCTCTGTTAGTACGCAACATAGCAGCCATATTTATTCGAGTGCTGACTGTTGATTTTGTCGCTTCAACAGTCCACTGGTTGCCATGAAGATGCTACAACATTTGGTTGGCTTCGCCTACTCTTGGGAAACCTTAAAATCTGTTGGCGGATTTTCCACAACCTTCAGAGCGCAACCATTCGGTATGGTTTTAATTTCAGTAAGCTTCATTTTACATCTGTTTACCTTTTTTATGAGAAACTGAGATTTTTTCTTTCCTTTCACAGGCTAAGCTTTCTCTGGATGTGTCTTTTTTTTTCTCCTGGTGATATTTTGCCATCCATTGCGTTCAACTTGTAGCAGCTCGTTTTGCAAGGACTTTACGAGCGAACGTCGGAGGACCGGTTGAAAGGTAGCTCTCGGTTCGCATGTTCACTTTCAAATGCTGGCTGGTGCGATTGTGAAGATTGGCTCATGTTATCGCTACATGAAGGGATCATTTGAGACGGGTTTGCGCAAAAACGAGAAGCGATGATGTTGAGCTTTTAATTGCATGAGCAAAACTGAAATGAGAATATTAAAAAAAGAAGGAAAAGCAACAGGATTTACACATCTGCACACGGTCGACAACTTTGCGCTTGCTTGGGTGGGCACTGAAATGCCATTTGATAGAAATGGTATCTTTTTAACATTTGTCTATTCAGAGAACACTGACGGTTGCGTGAAAAGAACCGGAAAGAATTATGCTGTCTTGTTTACTGTACCGATGCAATTATCAGCGGTTCAGAAAGAAATTGGCTTTCAGAAATTATCTGAATGCAGTTGATGTCTACTAATCGTCAACTTATTCTAAGTTTATAAAAGAAACACTTGTGGAGCTTTTTATTTCCTCGGGACCACGTCGGTTGTTCATTCACCATATGAGCCGATCACGGTTAAGACTCGGTATATTGTGCCTACTGTGATCGATATACTCATAGTGATACCAACATTGACGACTTATATTATTTTCCCAGAGTGAATCTGACTGCAAACTGTTTGTAAACACCACATAATTATCGTGGCACACAACGAAAACAATGACTTAATTTCGACGTAGTTTAGTAAAGTGTTTTAGCGTGGATACTGTTGGATGCTCGGCGAGGTGTGCTTACCTTGATATACACAACCTCGTAACTGTAAGGGTTGATTCATAACGCCCATCCATCGGCTCTTGTGAGTACCTCTTTGAGTCTTCGGGAGATCGATTGAGAATGAACGACGTTCCCTTCGAATCGACTCGTAGTGTGAAGTTCCTTCCCAATAGAAAATACGCAAAGTGCTCTACATCCGACAAACCACGCCCAATGCTTCCCGTTAGTTTTGAGCGTACCGCCTCTTCGTTTCGGTTAGGGCTTTGGAAGCGAAAATGATGATCCGATGTGACGCGTCCGTATAATTAATCGATTTCACTGGAGTATCCAAGTGTTACCGTACACTTAGCAATCGCTATAGCCCCAAACCGACAGAAACCTTGTCAAGTCATCGATTTTAGTTTATGTAGGGACTCAGATACGAAGCTAAGCCCGGGAGACTGCGAAGTTTCGATACCGTCACAGGTCGTCTGAATTCACGGATGAGATTCGCCTTTGCCTCATCGATGTGGAATCCCCTTTCATCCGGTTTGTGTCCGAGAAAGTCCACACAGCTTTTATCGAATTTGCATTTGTCGAGAATTAACGTCAGGTTATTTGCTCTTAGGACCTGTATAACCTGTGCCACGGCTTTCCGCAAGTCGGCTAACGTTTTGTCAAAAAACAGAATATCGTTTACGTAGACGATAATGTTGAGAAAATGTTTCAGGGTCCTCGTCATATTTCACTGAAAGATTTTCGGAGCGCAGTTCACCCCGAACATCAATCTTTTAAAAGGGTACATCCCATCCGCCTATAGGAACGTCGTTGATTCTCTGGAGTCATTGTCCAATTCTAGGTGGTTGTACGCATTTTACAGGTCCAGTTGCCCCGTGGAGCTTGGCCTAGTTACATTTTGTGTATGGGTGGTAGTCAGAAGTACTCCCGCTGGATCAGTTTGTTAACTGCCCGGACGACATGATCATTGCACGGCTGGTGGAATGCTTTAAAAGGTTATGCTATGTGATTCGAATGCCCAAGAAATATTACAATAAATGTTTTTTTGGGTTCGAGAAAACTGCTTCGGAAGACTCTCAGAATTCGTATATTACACATCAACGAACTAAACTACAAAAAACTTGCAACATCATCTGCTTGGACGACATGTTTCGTGTGTGACTGGCATAATGATTCGAATGCTACGACAGCTTCGATCCGGGCGAGAGGTGTGTTAAAATTCATTTTCGAGTACGACTAGTCTACCGGGACGTATTTCATTGCTAGGCCGACATTTGGTTGTGTCCAGTTGGAGTTCTTGGAGATATTCTCTTCTCCAATGATGCCATAACTGCTGAACCAACTGCTGCAATCGTTGATGGTGAACCAGACGAGTTATGTTGATATCGCTTAAATCTGGATCGGGCACAGCATGCATACTCGTCCCGATGAGAAAATAAGCAGGTGAGATGACATTGCAGTTCTCTGGATCCTCAGTCATCGGTACGAGTGAGCGGAAATTTATGGCTGCCTCTATTTCGGCAAGCAGCGTTGACATGTCTTCAAATGAGAGACGTGAGCTTCCTAGTTGGCGATATAACTGCGACTTAGCTACCTTCACGGCTGCTTCGCAGAGCCCGCCGGAGTGTGGTGTTCCTGATGGACTGCTTTCGTTCAAAGGTCCTGCGTAGTCTGCCGGGCATGGTTTTTATTCATACTACACTCGATCGCTCTAGGGTGAGAAGAAGTGCTCTCAAATTCACAGTGAGCTCACTGGCGTGGGTTCTTCTGCTAATATACAGCAATGATTGCAAATTCGCTTTGACATTACGTAACAAAGGAAGAAAGAATAATGTTTCTTCCTGCTTCCTTTTTTCGGACAATTTCTGCAACTCCGACGATGTTTTAACTTTCAATCGCACCAGCGAATCACAGAAAGAGCACTGGTGCGTCCTCCCCCCAGTGTACGCGGCGGTGATCGCGGGCGAGAGCACTTGAGCGCGATCGTTTAAAAGAGAGTGTGATTCACTCACTCCGGGTGCACACTTTTACTCTGTCTATTTTTCACCGAATAAAAGAGCACTTTGCTTTATCTTAGGTGAGTTATGGTTGTATCCTCTGTGAAGGTTCATATCTCACGCACCGGCGTAACATTCGTGTGAAATGCCATATCTGGTCTACCCCAGTCACGGCAAAGGATCTGTTCGGGTTGTCTCTGACTGCTGGAAGTTGGCTGATCTGCTGACGGACCGGGACGGGATTCGCTCGGGTACATTGGATGCAGTTGCGAAAGACGTTGCGACCAGTCGTCGACCATGGACTGGCCAATACTCTTCGCGTATTACAGCCAGTGTTAACGGCCGCCCGTGGATTAATATGATATGGAAGTTGGTTGCTATGAGTTTCGCAACGATGGGAATTGGGTAGCAAAGCTGGGTATTCGGATTTGTAAGACCGTCCAAACAATCTAAGTCGCCCTCTCACCCTCAAGATACCTTGTTGAAACAGAAATGGATTAATAAGTCGTACAGAATATTGCCTTTTCAGTGGACGATTTTGCTCAAGATCTCGCAGCTCGTCTTGGAAACAGTCTGCTTGTGCGAGCCGAACTAGTTTGGTTCTGGCGAGTAAAAGCTGCTCAACGGATAGCGAAAGACTTGGACTAGGACCAGTAAAAGCAGCAGAGCGTGTTGTAGTTTTCGACCGTGCGTTTTCGGCGAATCGCATGCAGTATGCCGTTATACGGGTAAGGCGGAAAAACTGGGAGCATCGGGAGAAGATCGCGTTGTTCTTTGGCTCAGCTCGGGCAATCACTAGTTCACGTTCACTCTCTGCTTCGGGCGACACGATCTGCTTAGTAACTATCTATTTACCTTCAGGGCGGGATAGCCAGTCAGGTTCCGTTTTTTACGTACTGTGAGGGGATTTTAGCCATTGCAGCGTCACCGTGGAATCAGATCAGAGAAAGGATCCTACAATTTTCATGTCCAAGACTTCAATGATTCGACAATACAGCTGAGCTGCCATCATGGCTGCGCACAGTTCGAGTTCTGGAATTGACAGCCTTCTAAGCGATGCCACACGGGTGCCAGCGGTACCAACAGCAGGGTTCTAATGTTGCCTTGTGGGCCTCGGAGCGTGTGTAAGTGCAAACCCTGAACGCAGCTTCTGATGCATCCGCGAAGGTATGGAGTTGAACCTCGGAATTCGATTAGAAAGCGTAGCGATCAATCCGAAACCTGGACAAATTCGGTAGTTCATGGTAGAAAAATTCCTACTTCTGTTTCCAAGTATCGAGGATTTCATCATCCCAGGAACAAGTTGTTAACCAGAGATCCTGCATTAACATTTTTCTTTGTACGACAATGGGTGCTAAACCCAATGGGTCAAATAGCTGAGCTATGGCTGAAAAAATGGATCGTTTGGTTGTGCGAAGAAAATTTCAATTGATGCCTAGGTTCTTAGCAGTCTCACCTGAGTCGAACCGAACATTTGCAATAGACAATTCTTACGCGATCGGCTTCTAAACCTTCGAGAACCTTCAGCTTGTTTGATGTCCATTTGTGAATGGGAAATGCTCCTTTTGTACATTACAATGCATTTCGGCTGCACCAACCTCTCGCGGTACAGCTTCCTGGTGAGGAGTTTGACCTCCGTAGTCTGTTTATCGGATCAGTTGGGCGTCGTTCTCAATGTGAATATCCGAGAACTGAGTAATTATATCTTGAGACTTTAAATACTGCAATATACTTTAAGACGATCTTACCTCGTTCACTGACAGACACGTAAAGGAAAGATGCTTGGTCATATATCTATGTCTTCCACACATCTCCCTGCCATTCAAAGGAACAAAACAAAATTGGTTTCCAACAGTAAATAGACTCAAAAATTGAATTTTTTCGTAAGAGTTGGAATTAACATTTCAACACGTAGGTATACGAGTAAGAGTAAGAGTTAATTTCTTTTTAACACGCAGGTGAGTTCTGCATGATCCCTATTTTCTGTCTCGAGACCTTGCCCTAACCTTTCTAGCTTTTTTCGTAGACCCGCCATACACTTGATTCAAATTTTCTCTTTCAAGCAACGTCTTTCAAATTTCTGGGTCATTGCGTCAACAGCATACAGAAACGTCATGTTTCGAGTTTACTCCAGTCATGACAGGATCGGGCCTGCAAAACTTAGTACATTTTTGGTGAGCGCAAGTTTCTTTTATGCTCAAACATTGAATAAGACTTATACTTTTAGATGACGTATGCACTATTGTTCCGCAACATGAACGTAGTTGTTCAAGTGAGCTGGAGATTGTTTGTTTATTGCGGAACGTCGAATCTCTTGATCGTCTTTTCTCTTTGATCCCGGCACTGGTAATTCAGGAGATTTTGTGTTTGATTCCACGCTGCCTTTTTGTGGATTGGTTAATCTCCAATCATAGTACTTTTTAGTCTGCGACACATTCCGTTTGAGGATTTGGTCCAATTCGTCATTTAAACCTAACATACCGATCGTTTCTCCATCACGGTAAATTTCCGAATACCGAATCAGGATTCCTCTTTACCCCTAATATGTTGCTCCACCACAACTTTTTCTCCAGGTTTTACCCAATATACATGGGATTTACGCCTACGATCTTCCCTTACCTTCTATTTTAGCTCTGTGATCTCTAGTACTCAAATGGATGTCATCGCCGCTCCCAAATCAAACCTGCGGTCATCCCGAGCCACAACCCAGAAATACAAACTGTGGCCATCCTGGGACACGTTAGAGGCAGCACTACTCTGCCATATTTCCTTTTATCTTAAGAGGTTCAGTGTGCCCACTATCTTCCTCTTGAGGAATTTTGGAATGAAATTAGAATTCCTTTTTTTCGCACTAATTTCTGAAATTTTCTTCAATGTGATGGGTGATTCTACAGGACAAATAAGTAAAATATTATGCAGTTTCAGCAGCCTGGCCAGATCGCTAATGTAAATATCCTAGAACTGAGGAATCACCCAACGCGCTGCACTATACTTTAAACGATCATGAATCTATGCCTACTGCGATAGTGATGTGCCAAGGGTATGGGTATAAGTTAGGCTATATTTTAGGGACGTAACGGACGTGACTGGCACTGTCGGCTATCTATCTACATTTTACCGCACACTTACCTTGAGCATGAGCATGAGCATGAGCATACTTGACCGCCCGAGGTTGCTACTCCGTTATTGCCAGATCAGCTGTTATTACACAAAGAACCAATAAATGATGCTTGGGACTAGCATACATCCTCAATGTGTAAGAACTGGTGATCTTAAACTAAGGCAATACCGGCGCCGGCCTCGTCCGAATGCAGGTCAAATAGGGAATGGGTAGGAATATGTTGACGTGATACTTGCTTTGTTGGAAGCCGAGAACACCTCTGCACTTCCACGAGAAATCACTGGGATGTTGGATAAAATGGTTGGGTTTGCAGCCGGATCCGTTTTGGTAAACGGTGTGCTGAATTCAACTGACGTCGGCAGCGAATAAGATATTTAACTATGTTCCCGATTCATTCTCTGTACAGAGATGCACATTAAAGCTATTAAAATTTTGGCACCGACTTAAACCAACAGTAGGGATGCTGTTGGGGCCACTCACAAGTGTGGGTGGTTTATTTCAGCAGAAAACAAAAGTATGTTAAAACACCGAGTTTGAAGACCGATTTAAACCAACAGTAAGGATGCTGTTGTGGCCACTCACAAGTGTGGGTGGTTTATTACAGTGGCATACAAAAATACGTAGGAACATCGAGTTTGAGGACCGATTTAAACCAACAGTAGGGATGCTGTTGGGGCCACGCACAAGTGTGGGTGGTTTATTTCAATGGAATACAAGAATACGTTAAGAATATCGAATTTGAGGACCGATTTAAACCAACAGTAGGGATGCTGTTGGGGCCACTCACAAGTGTGGGTGGTTTAATTCAATGGAATACAAGAATACGTCAAGAACATTGAGTTTGAGGACTGATTTAAACCAACAGTAGGGATGTTGTTGGGGCCACTCACAAGTGTGGGTGGTTTATTTTAGTAGAATACAAAAGTTTGTTAAAACACCGAGTTTGAAGACCGATTAAAACCAACAGTAAGGATGCTGTTGGGGCCACTCACAAGTGTGGGTGGTTTATTTTAATGGAATACAAGAATACGTAAAGAACATTGAGTTTGAGGACTGATTTAAACCAACAGTAGGGATGTTGTTGGGGCCACTCACAAGTGTGGGTGGTTTATTTCAGCAGAATACAAAAGTATGTTAAAACACCGAGTTTGAGGACCGATTTAAACCAACAGTAGGGATGCTGTTGGGGCCACTCACAAGTGTGGATGGTTTATTTCAGCAGAGTACAAAAGTATGTTAAAACACCGAGTTTGAAGACCAATTTAAACCAACAGTAAGGATGCTGTTGGGGCCACTCACAAGTGTGGGTGGTTTATTTCAGCAGAATACAAAAGTATTTTAAAACACCGAGTTTGAAGACTGATTTAAACCAACAGTAGGGATGTTGTTGGGGCCACTCACAAGTGTGGGTGGTTTAATTCAATGGAACACAAGAATACGTTAAGAACATCGAGTTTGAGGACTGATTAAAACCAACAGTAAGGATGTTGTTGGGGCCACTCACAAGTGGTGGGTGGTTTATTTCAATGGAATACAAGAATACGTTAAGAACATCGAGTTTGAGGACTGATTAAAACCAACAGTAAGGATGCTGTTGGGGCCACTCACAAGTGTGGGTGGTTTATTACAATGGAATACAAGAATAAGTTAAGAATATCGAGTTTGAGGACTGATTTAAACCAACAGTAGGGATGTTGTTGGGGCCACTCACAAGTGTGGGTGGTTTACTTCAATGGAATACAAGAATACGTTATGAACATCGAGTTTGAGGACTGATTTAAACCAACAGTAGGGATGCTGTTGGGGCCACTCACAAGTGTGGGTGGTTTGTTTCAATGGAAAACAAGAGTCCGTTAAGAACATTGAGTTTGAGGACTGATTTAAACCAACAGTAGGGATGCTGTTGGGGCTCACTCACAAGTGTGGTTGGTTTATTTCAGCAGAATACAAAAGTGTGTTAAAACACCGAGTTTGAGGACCGATTTAAACCAACAGTAGGGATGTTGTTGGGGCCACTCACAAGTGTGGGTGGTTTGTTTCAATGGAATACAAGAATACGTTAAGAACATCGAGTTCGAGGACCGATTTAAACCAACAGTAGGGATGTTGTTGGGGCCACTCCACAAGTGTGGGTGGTTTATTTCAGCAGAGTACAAAAGTATGTTAAAACACCGAGTTTGAAGACCGATTTAAACCAACAGTAGGGATGTTGTTGGGGCCACTCACAAGTGTGGGTGGTTTATTTCAATGGAATACAAGAATACGTTAAGAACATCGAGTTTGAGGACCGATTTAAACCAACAGTAGGGATGCTGTTGGGGCCACGCACAAGTGTGGGTGGTTTATTTCAATGGAATACAAGAATACGTTAAGAACATCGAGTTTGAGGACCGATTTAAACCAAAAGTAGGGATGCTGTTGGGGCCAGTCACAAGTGTGGGTGGTTTATTTCAATGGAATACAAGAATACGTTAAGAACATCGAGTTTGAGGACCGATTTAAACCAAAAGTAGGGATGCTGTTGGGGCCACTCACAAGTGTGGGTGGTTTATTTCAATCGAATACAAGAATACGTTAAGAACATCGAGTTTGAGGACTGATTTAAACCAACAGTAGGGATGCTGTTGGGGCCACTCACAAGTGTGGGTGGTTTATTTCAGCAGAGTACAAAAGTATGTTAAAACACCGAGTTTGAAGACCAATTTAAACCAACAGTAAGGATGCTGTTGGGGCCACTCACAAGTGTGGGTGGTTTATTTCAGCAGAATACAAAAGTGTGTTAAAACACCGAGTTTGAGGACCGATTTAAACCAACAGTAGGGATGTTGTTGGGGCCACTCACAAGTGTGGGTGGTTTGTTTCAATGGAATACAAGAATACGTTAAGAACATCGAGTTTGAGGACCGATTTAAACCAACAGTAGGAATGCTGTTGGGGCCACTCACAAGTGTGGGTGGTTTATTTCAATCGAATACAAGAATACGTTAAGAACATCGAGTTTGAGGACTGATTTAAACCAACAGTAGGGATGCTGTTGGGGCCAGTCACAAGTGTGGGTGGTTTATTTCAATGGAATACAAGAATACGTTAAGAACATCGAGTTTGAGGACCGATTTAAACCAAAAGTAGGGATGCTGTTGGGGCCACTCACAAGTGTGGGTGGTTTATTTTAATGGAATACAAGAATACGTTAAGAATATCGAATTTGAGGACCGATTTAAACCAAAAGTAGGGATGCTGTTGGGGCCACTCACAAGTGTGGGTGGTTTATTTTAATGGAATACAAGAATACGTTAAGAATATCGAATTTGAGGACCGATTTAAACCAACAGTAGGGATGCTGTTGGGGCCACTCACAAGCGTGGTTGGTTTTTTTTAATGGAATACAAGAATACGTTAAGAACATCGAGTTCGAGGACCGATTTAAACCAACAGTAGGGATGCTGTTGGGGCCACTCACAAGTGTGGGTGGTTTATTTCAGCAGAGTACAAAAGTATGTTAAAACACCGAGTTTGAAGACCAATTTAAACCAACAGTAAGGATGCTGTTGGGGCCACTCACAAGTGTGGGTGGTTTATTTCAGCAGAATACAAAAGTATTTTAAAACACCGAGTTTGAAGACCGATTTAAACCAACAGTAGGGATGCTGTTGGGGTCACTCACAAGTGTGGGTGGTTTACTTCAATGGAATACAAGAATACGTTAAGAATATCGAGTTTGAGGACCGATTTAAACCAACAGTAAGGATGCTGCTAGGGCCACTTACAAGTATGGGTGGTTTATTTCAATGGAATACAAGAATACGTTAAGAATATCGAGTTTGATGTCCAATTTAAACCAACAGTAGGGATGCTGTTGGGGCCACGCACAAGTGTGGGTGGTTTATTTCAATAGACCACGGAAATACATCAAAATTCCGATGTTGAGGACCGATCTCTCATCCAGCCCTAACCTCGTCTGACACAATGCAGACCCCATCCCCCTTTGGTATTGATCGTATGCATGTAATTTACGTGTACATGCCACATGCAGCAACAAAACACATCTGACATCCACTGGTCTGTCACTGAGAAACAAAACCATCACTTAACATGTTTCAACATTCAAAAAGACATAAAAAGCCGAAAAAAAATAAACAAACGTCAATCCAATCAACAATGACAAAATCTCAATAAAAGATACTTGACTACTTTTGCGAATCAACAGGCCACTCCACAAGACGTGTTCCGAAAATTCCTCCCTATGGCGCCTACAGCCACATCCAAAAAATTGCAACTTGAGCAATGTAAGTGTCCGGCCTGACGACCTCTGAAACAAGTGAAATATCCAATCACAACATCTCTCAACAAAAACATCCAGACACAATCCTATACTACTTAGAGACGGAATGGATTTAATTCATGGAATAGTAGTTAAAGTTCAGAAGGAGAGATGAGGAGAACTCCTCGATCTCTCATATGTGACACATATAATGAAATGTTATAAGGGAGAGGGTTATCCCTGTTGAACAACGAACACAGATGATACGTAGTGCACAAGCATCCGGGATTTCCTGAAAAATAATATTAATAGAAACAAGGCTTCATGTGATCAGAAGACTATTTAATATTTGTAATAAGATGGGAAATAATAGGGAACATATTTTAAAAAAAAATTATTAGAGTTGACATGACAATTGCACCATAAAAAATATAAAAATATAAAATATATGATAATAAAAGATCTTATTATTAAAATAGAAATCAATCAAACCCCAACAAACATATGCACTTCCTACAAGGGCAAACAATGAAAATGATAAAAAATGAGAGTAGCCATTAGCAAACGTGAACTCGGCAAACAACCATGAATAACGCACACACCGGGCTAGGGAGTCAAAACCCACAAAAAATGCAGAAATGCGCAGCTGAAAATGAAAAAATATTACCAAGCAGAGGAAACGTAAACGAATATATCCATCAATTACGCCTAGATGAACATGAAAGTACTAAAATTTGTTTCAGACAGCGAACGGTGCGTGCACAGGTTTGCGTGGGCAAAACTTCAAAATGCTCGGAAGACCCCACTAGCCCCAGTCGATTCCACTCTTGTTTCGTACGTTTGCACTGTGGCGCATCAAGCGCGCTGTGCAGTGCATCTGATGTGCTACACAGCGCTCCAGATGCAACACCCTGCCACCATATGGAAAATCAGTTACATAGATCTGCGTGAGTGACTCTTTCCGGTTCCGAACTGCAACGAGAATACATACAGATCGAACAGCAAAAACGAAAGCAAAAACCCAGAGTAGTAGGAGAGAAAGAGACAGACAGAAAAACACGCAAACGCCGCACGTCTGGCTTTCTCCGCGTAAACAGCGCCTCCGCTTCCATGATCCGTTCATGTTTGCCAAGATTTCTTTGTACTAATGTATGTTTGAATGGAGCAATAATATTTAAAACACTATACTTAGCTGAATGTTTGATCCGGTATCCAATTGTAGAAATGTGAGCAAATCACAAGGCATAGGTTTTTTCATATTAGGTAGAACCTTATTTCTTTTAAGTACTAACACATACATATGGAAAATATGTCTGACAAAATCTTTTTCACTGCGATCAGCACAATTTATCTCTTTGTGTCGTATTTTTTTTCCATAGAGACTCTTCGTTTTAAAACCATCAAGTTCAAAGCTAACAAAACATTCCATCCAAATTGACTCCGACACAACCGCAAGCTAGCAACACAAGTAACGTTCAATACACTACCACTACAACGACACTAGCTCTTCTTGCGTTGTTGATTCTGCTGACATGACAACCATGACGACGGGAACGGGTGAAGAAAATTTTATTCGATGGAGGAATTTTTTTTTCATTTTCACTACCTGGGCCCACATTTGAGTGAGATTTTCGATGCTCAACACTGGCACCACACTCCGAGGAACACTTTACGACAAAATTGTAGGGTATTACGGGTGAAAACTAACAAAAAAATGCAAATACCACACGCGCGAACTGGTTTGCAACCACTTGGATCAACAGCGCAGCCTCTTTTACCGCTCACTTACCTTGAAGACATGAAGTCCAGTCCTCTTCATTGTCTGCTGGACTGGTTTGGATTGCGTTTGAAGTACTCCATCACCTTCGTTGCGTTCACAGGGTCGGTTGTCTCCGCTGTTCTCCCGCTGCCAGCTCGCTGCTGCACAATGATTCCACTCCATACAAAAGGCGAAAAAAAGTCTAAAAATGGAATTTCATTAGCTAAGTTATGTGTTTCCAAGTAATTATGTGCCGCTGATTTTTAATATGTTATCTAGATTGTCATATTGGGCCACACTTTCAAGATATGGCCATTTTATGGCCTCCTGGAGTATCCGGAATATCCGATATAATGGTAAATTCATTAGCATTACGATTTTGTTTAAAACCATTTGTACATCAAATGTAAGAAACAAAGCGACGTGGAGAATAATGTACGGCTCTAAGTGGCTCATGACGCGGCTTTTCGGAAGTTCCGGAACATTCGTAAAATTTGATGATTCAGCAAGTCAAAACCAAAATGATGAAATGGATCTTAGAATTCGGCTATAATAGGTAGGTTTGTTTCTGTACGAAAAAATATATGATTCCGGATTTTCATTTCATCATTAGGGTGTTCCATTTTTTAATAGGATGGTGCAAATAACGAAATTTTGAAAATATATATTTTCCAAAGAATTATAACTTTTGACCGATTTTCACTTTTTTATGAAGAAAGTTTATGAAAATCATTGAATTTTAGTATTAAGAATTCGTATTGATTTAAAAAAAATCTTATTAATTAAATCAATAATAGAAAGATCCAGTTTTTATTATTTTGGTGTCGACTTGAACTTTCTTGTAAATTTCAATTAAGGAAATTCAGAAGATATAACTTTAATTCATTTTAATGATTGTAATGATTGATTCCAATTTGTGTGCATTCTTTTGACTCTTTTTACAGAAAATGGGTACGCAGATCGCTTGGAAAATCGACTTTTGATCCGAAGCCCGGAGTACCGAAGGATGTATACCATTCGACTCAGCTAGTCAAGATTGTATTTTGTGGGTTTTAATTATCAACTTCAGGGATGTGCTACAGAAATGTCTAGAGAAAGGCCATTTTCCGGACAGCTGGAAAATACAAAAACAGGCCGACGAAATTTACTGAGAGCGACGTGTCCGGAAAGGGTAGTCTACGGAGGATGCTATTCGGACAGTGGTCAAGACAGCCGAATAGGCGTCCAATCAGAGGCGGAGAGGCGATCGATATTGCGCTGTTGTAACGATCGACTTTACGAACGTTTTCAATAGTGTCAGCGGGGAGGCTATTGCCGAGTCGCTGCACAGAATGAGGGTCCCCCCTAGTAGCACAGTTGTTGCCATTCGGTTGAGATAACATAAATATAACTTCCTAAGTCATAATCAAGTTACTATAACTAATAATGATAGTAGTGTGCTACTTGGGCCTGATTACCTGTGCAGAATTCTGAAGATTTACTTTCTGAACCGGGCGCTGATCTACGAGATCCATCCTTGGCTCAACGCTTTGGAACGGGATGCACAAAGGGGTGCTAACGCTGAAGCTTCCCAACGACGTAGTGATCGTTAGCTTTACGGATGACATCGTACTATCAGTGAAATGCGAAAGACTGGAAGAAGTGGAAATGCTAGCGACTGAAGGAATCGGCATAATTGAAAACTGGATGCTGGGGTCGGAGGTGCTGCGAGCAGAAATCGTCATCGGAGAGCTTGCCATAGCCTCGAAGCGGGTGCTGAAGTATCTGGGTGTGATGATCGAAGACCGGCTAAATTTCAACAGCCACGTAGGTTGTGCCTGTGGGAAGGCGGTGAAGGCCGTCCATACGGTAGACAGAATCATGCCGAATAGCTGGTGGTGGCAGCTGGTGAGAGTGGAGTCGAAATGGCAACGAGATTAGGACACGGAGGAGAACGGTTGATGGACGCACCTGCTCATACCGGGTAAACTTCTGCCTTGGGCAGTTTCTGTCTGGCCATGGTTGCTTCAGGCAATACGTGCATCGATTGGGACATGTAGCGTCACCCTTCTGTCCGGAGAGCGCAGACGTCCAAGAGACACTGGTCTTTGACTGCCTACAATTTGCATAATTGCATAACAAAATGCTGGCCATCAGCGGGGCAGATACCAGCCCAATTGACGTCGTTTATAGAATTTGTCGTGACGAAAGTGCTTGGAATGCGATCAACGCAAATTTTGTTGGCTGTACAGCGAATATGGCGGTAGAGTGTAGTAGCAGGTTGTCGTTCTCCGGGTGGGTTCCAACGTCGAAGATCTCTCCTTCATTGTATGGTGGATCCGCAGTCGGGAAGGACGCGAGTCCTCCCGCTTCTGAGATCCTCAGGCGGACAATCCTCCGTCGGAGTAGGGTAGATCCAACTTAGATCATCTCGATAACGTGCAAGATGGGAGCGGAATAACTGAACCAAGTAAGGCAAGAGCAAAATGTTTATGGCAAGGAGTGGGAGCTAAATGGCTCTATTGAAGACGAAAGGGCCACGGCACTCCACGAAGTGGTACTAAAGAGCAGTGTCGTGGGTTCTATGTGTGCTTCAAAGAATGGGGGTTTAGTGGGATCAGAAGTCAGCCTTTTCTCAAAGGTCGACCCTGACCACACTCTGACACAGTGCATGATGACCAAGTGCAGGCCTCTGTGTCAGGTCAGTTCATAAGGATTTCCCGAAAAAAAAAGAGAGAGAGAGAGAGAGAGAGAGAGAGAGAGAGAGAGAGACTCACTTTCCTAGCGTTCACAGGGTCATAGGTAGCTTTTCTTACTCTGGCCGCTGTGTCGTCTGGGTCTCCTTGACTGGTTTTACAACACGGGGCACGGTCGAATTGTCGATTCCCAACTGTTTACCGACCCACTTATGGGACTGGCCTGGGTTTTCCACGATTGCGTCCATAATTTTAAGTCGAAGCACTTCATCTTGATAACCACTTGATAAAATTTGAACACGAATGACTGAAATTAAAATTGAATCAAAATTTTCCTTTTTTAAACATTACACTCTTAACTAGTTCCACCCAACATTTCATAACTTTTTATCCTGGCAGTAAAAAGTTATGTACAAAATAAAGTGTTGCATTTTTTTTCGAGTGCAATCCTTACATTTTTTTTAAACCTCTCGGAATATGAACCTACTGCATAAATTACCTGCATGTTCCTCGTTTGTATTTAATACAACATGAGTCAAAGTAGCAGAAGCAAGGGCTGCAAAATGGTGAGTCGACAACTGTGATGGAGCGTGTGTCCCCGCAACATAGCTCTGGTCCTCACAAGTTCCTACCTCTTGCTTCCACGGGTCAACAGATGACAAAGACCGCCAGCTATGGGTTGCGTACTTAGCTGGTAGTGCAGCCTGGGCACTGTTGTCCTTCTGACTTCAGCTAGATTGAGGAGGTGCGTGCCGAGCGTCTGTCCACCAAGGAGGTCTGTCCACCAGCGGCTGAGTAAGAAACGCTGTATCTCGTCAGCTATACCTTAGGAGGCAGTCCCACCAACGCAATGTAGGCAGCGCGGTAAGATAGCATGCTGAAGTCTTATCCTACCACGAAAAATGTAAGTATTCTTTATTTCTTTATACGGTATATAATTTTGGATCATCCATGGAATCAGAAGACATGCAGATAGTACACATGTTATTCTCATTTTATATTATAACATCCCTTCACAATATTTTTTATGCTATTTTCAGCTTCGCATTTATCCATCATCGTCAGTTTTAGTCCACTTACCCGCCATGGAGCAGAGATAAGGCGCTATAACCTTGGCAATTATTGCCACGCTTTTGGTTCAAATGCCAAAGAGTTCACCACAGGCAAAGGAGCATAAACTAATCTTTCTAGCATCTATGCTCCCAACGATAAAGGTACAAATTATCACACTGTATAACTCAACATGGAAGCGTTTGGTACGGGAGGTCCACGCTTTCTTCCTTCCCTTGATTCAGGTAGTGGAGAGCGATTTTAGATCTTTCTGGAATCGCTCTATTTCTTGGAATCCTCTCTGCGGCACATACTACGCAGTTGGCCTAGCCGATGACAAGAAAAATGATGTATTCAAGAAAACATCATTTTCCAGGATGCTTTCAAGAATTGGCTGCGTTAGTGTGAGATTAGATTAGATAGATGAGTCAAAGTAGCAGAAGCAACGACCCAATACTTATTGAGACTCGTGACTTATTAACACGCCAATTGGAGGCTTAAGTGGCGGCCATTATTGAACTAGGGGTCGGTTCATCTTAATGATGCTAAAATAAACAAGTGATTCGGATTTAAATCAATCCATTTATATCGAGTTTGTAGACTACTGAAGTCTTTAAGTCACTTTCATCGACTGTGTCCGTTGGCTAAATCAAAGGCGCTGCCTCCAACGCAAAGAAGGCAAACAGTAATCATCATATCACTGCTAGAATTTACATCGACTAACGCCCGTTTAAATCGTCCGCTTGTCATTCATTAATCCTGATAATTACAACATCAATCCCGTGGTTTGTCAGCCACTGCCCCAAAACCGGAAACAGTCCACCACGCGCCCTGGCAACCGGTAGCATCAAAATTAATGGACCCATTCCCACTGATGGATTCCTGTTGCAACCTACACGTATTATAAGTTCCCTTTGTCCGCCGCCAGCTTGCCAGAGTGCAGCAAACTATGCACACTGTCTGTCGGGCGGATTCTAGTGAATTCACCGACTGTAAATGTTATTGTTTTATAATTCAGTTCGCCGCCCCCTTCCCTCCCACGCCGTTGGCAGTTGGTATCCCGAGCAACGTGTGAGAATAAATGGACAACTAGATTGGATGATTTGATAGCGATTAGGAATGACTTGTCAAATTATTTTCTTCTATGGGGATGGTTACTTGGATGGCAAAATATCCGCTTTCGTAGATGATTTTGGGTTCGATGACATTTACTGAAGTGGATGAAATATAAGTTTGCAAAACCGAAATTCCATTGAAATCATATTAACATCAAACTTTCCTCGGCATAGTTTACTCACCATGGACACATCTATGTGTGGATATGCGTCGGGTTGGAGTTGGATTTGCGCTGCGGCTGGCAAGGAACGTTCAATTTCAATGGGCGAAAACAATTTCATTTCCGGTGCAGATTAATGGCTACATTTCGTCCGATTTTGCGAACATAATCAATTTTGCGTGCCTCATTTGCGTGGGTCAATATGGGAATTTCGGTGGAGTGGTTTATCTCTGTAGAAGGAAGAACATGGGGGACTCAAGGGAATTGTGAGTAATGAGCTCATTAAGGCTCGATGCAAACAAATTAATTTATATCGGTGGGTAGAGGGGGATGGTTCGATGCAAATGGGTTCTGTAACGGGCTATTGGGTGCTATCGACCATTTAATTTGCAGTGATTTCACCAATCGGGAAAATATGTTTTCAATTGGCTTCTCAATCTAATTGGTTTCCAATTATTATTGAATTTCAAGAAATTTAGCTTAAGGAATTCAAGGCCGGAAACGGAAATTTTTGATTAGACATACAATCAAAAGAATACTCATATCATTACGGGACAAAGGCACATATCTAGACAACTGGATTTCAACACGTCGTTGATTCACAGCTGCAGGAATGCACAATTAAATATCCTCTTCTACAGCATCACAGACGAAATCCTACCGAAAACACAAACGAACACCGATCCTAAATGAATTACGAGCAAACAGAGTGAAATTCTACGTTCTCTCATTTGCCTTTCGTCGAGAATGCCATTTGCAGTGAGCATGTTTCTGACGTCCCACCTCACCCTCGCCAGGACCTCCCCAACACTCAATGTACACGTTTTCCAAAATACATTTTATTCTCTTTTTTTTTTTTGGGAAAATTTTGTTGCTCAAACATGGAAATAATTTTCAAACAAATTAAAAACTTTTATTTCACCACACTCACACTCACAGACACAGACACACACATTCACATTCGACTTGGAAAAAGTGTGTTGTTCCCCGGGTGCCCCCATATCAGCCCCGTCGCATTCGGTGTGTCATTTCTGTGCTGGTACCTCACACGAATGTCTTTTAATGAACCAGCAAAAGTTTTCTCCTGCAGCTTCGTTCGCAAGGTTCTTTTTTTTTGCAAAAATCCATTGTTCTCATTTCGAAAATAAACGCAAGTGGGAAATGTACCGAAGAACCAACATTTTCATGCCCGACAGAGGGGCTTCATTTTTGTTGATCAAAACAAGGGATGTCTGGCGCTTAGTATCATAGGGACGTAAGTGCTGCGATCGATTAATCTTCCGTTTCTTGATCGGGACAACTTTTTTCGAAGCTTTAATCATTCCTTATTGCCTTGCATCATTGAATGATCCGTAAACTGAATCAATTTGCCTTCGGAAATGCGAAGAGAAATCCATCACTGCAGTTACGCCCTTATGATACTAAGCGCGAGACATCCATTATAGTACAATGATGCCGTATGAACCTCCCCTGTCGTTACATAGTTGAACAAATTTAACAAAATAGGAAAACTTCATCGGAGTCCATTAACGGATATTCATCTGATCAAAAAGAAAATTAATCCGCACTTTTTCCTTCTTTTTTTTGTTCTCAAGAAACCCTTTCAAGAGAAGGCGGCAATTTATTCCGCCTATTCTTTTCTGTTTCCATTCACAACTTCATAACTGCCTACCATCATCATCGGCTTCTTTCGTAAATCTTTGCCATCGTTCAAGTTGGTGGCGTTATCTCTTCATCAAAGTGGGTGCGAAAGAGGGGAGATGATGGCGTTATCACTTTTTCGCAGTTTCCGCAAAGTATTTTGCGTAAGGCCCATCAGCATCCCATACGGAATAATGGGATAATTTTACGGACGTTTAAGAGGAAGGAATGGCCTACGTTTACCGTTAATTAAGTAATTTCGCTGTTTAACTTTCGGGCTCGGATCGCTTTTGAGTGGGTAGGAATTATTTAAGTATCCAGACGATTTTGGATCGGAGAAGGTTATCATCCGGAAAATAGGAGTGGTTTATTATACCTCTTAAAAGAAACCAAAAAACGTTCACCGGTCTATAATGACAGAATTTATTCACTCTCATGAATTCGACAGGATAATAGCCAATTTCGATAGCAAGCACACAAATTCATCGGTCTGGCGATTGTTTTAGCGAATTAGTTTATGTCTGAGGTCTATAGCATCCGTAAAGTGTTTCCAGCTTTGTTTGTTCTTCATGAAGTCGTACT
>JASCZW010001847.1:0-27500 GCA_034211315.2 Aedes japonicus | reverse complement strand
AAAATAAAATTAAAAATATTGGATAATATACTATTCTTACCCAATTCCTCATGCATCGTTTTTCGAATTTCCGTTTCCTTAGCTTTTACCGCTTTGACTTTTACCGTTTGATTTGCTTACACGCCATGTAGGTTTATCAAGCACCAGCCTATAAGACACTTCCAATAACATTTCCATAGTTCTTATGTGCGCATGAAGAGGAGAAAGCCATATTTATATATGCCAGGATCATCGGAGGACCATGCCACTTCTGGAATTGTTAAGGTGTTTGCCAGAAGTTCCAATATAGCAGGCCTGCGATTTGGTTTCAGTCAAATCGTTGGCAACTTTGGTGTCCATCATCGTAAACAACATCACTGGTTTAACAGAAACGACTTGTTTGGATAATAGTACCATAAAATTTTTCAAATTTCGAATTTACGCCTTCATTAGAAGAACCTCGCGTTTTGTTAGCTCTGCGCATTCTTTTGCAAATACCAGTTTGATGGGCCTGCATAGGAAAATTAAAGAAGGAAGATCATTATTTCAAGCAATTGCTTCAGTATCGTCAGATCTACGATGCCCAATCAACCGTAGCAGAACTAACGAGAGTGCGAATACATGCGAATCTCTATATTCTTGCAGTTCGTGGTCCTCGTCATCGTCAATAAAACACTGTTTATATCTTGTGTGATTGCTTCTGCCATCACAACCCTATTTGTATATAAGTGTAAATTCGTCGTATCCCGAGCAAGAGACAATAACATATGAATACCTAATTTCCATATTGATAACTGGCCGTGATATTAAAGAGCTTAGATTAAGTGGTAAAATACCTAAGCAAAATACCTAAGAATTGCAAGCAAAATATCTCTCAAATAACAAAACTTTTTATTTTGGATACCTGGGAATACCTGAGAGGTACTATTTTGGTATTGTATTACCTCAATTTGGTATTCGCATAACATTTTATGTTAGTATCCTCAGGTATTTTACCTCTTAATCTGAGCTCCTAAATACCAAAGCCAGTTGTCAAGTTATTCGGCTCTGCTCAGGATACGATGGGTATATATCTGCTCCTCTACTCAAATTGTATTGAGTATTGTACATGTATTGAGCTTTTGATACCACGTTCTTGCACAAGAATGCAAGACCTTTCTCAGCTGTTAGTGGATTTAATTTTTCTTTTCATTTTTATTCCGAAGATTGTTGATTGGCCGCTGCTGTATCAGGATTTTGTGCTTATTTTTCTATCAGTTTAGAAGTTTTCAGGAACCCAGGCGAAGCTACGGAAGTTGCTGCAGCAAACGAGATTTCTTGGGCCGAATATTGGCTCAGAAGAGGTTCAACCTTTTTTTTCCTTAATTTTCGTTTTGTGTCTTTGAACGGCTTTGATGGACGGCCGGCGGACTGTGTTGACGAAGACGTAACACCGATCATAAATTCTCCATCAAGCCAAGTTTTGTTGATATTCAAAAACCGTTCGCGTTTTCGTCCAGCTGCACACCATAGTTTCTGAAACTTCAGCATCACCAGATGAAGCTTCTTATGCACCAAATCAATGTTAAGTTTTTCTCCGGAATACCTTTTCTTTACAAATTCCAACAAATCTTTTTCTTTAGCTCCCTTCATTAGAAGAGATATGAGAACGGTCAGAGGAATTGCTAATAAATTAAAATTCGCTTTATTGAAATAACAATGCTCGAACAACAAATTTACCTACCTGTTTCATTTTGAAAGCACTTAACGTGACAATTTTATGCCAAAAAAGCAAAGCTTGCTTTGATTTGATCCCCAATGGAACACGGTTGTAAATTTACGGCATAAAAAACGATATTTTCAACGTTCTGCTATTAAGCAAAATCAAAAAAGACCATTCCCAAATTTTGCTTAAATGTACTTTGAGATATATTTATTCAACTGGTATATAAAGCTATCGGTTTTACTTGCGCCTTTTTGAAATGTCACGCTTGAATGTATGGCTTATAAAACAACAAAAATGATGATAACTTTTCACAGAAAAGTTGTACGAGTATTATGTCTTGGGAGCAAATGTGTATTTTTATGTGAGCCACAATCGCTCTTAATATAGTAGGCCTGAAAAATAGATATTTTTCAAAATATGACAGAAATTCTGATTTGTGGCTTTTGTTTCTTTAAAAGCGCTATATCTCAGAAAATAGAAGAGATAGACAAATATAATCTTCCACAAAGTTTGAATGCTTTTGTTGTTCCATAACTTTGTAGAACATTTTGTATTTCTGTGTATCAAAACGAAAAAGTTTGACTTTATTGGTAAAATTAGGCGTATAGGACATTTTTGCTAACAACGCGTCATTAGCTAACTAAAATTTGTTCAGAAGACATCAATACGCTATCTCTTATATTCTTTGAGTTATTAATTTATTCCACCTAATTTTTCGCTCTGGACCACAGTGCACTGTCCGCAATCCTGTAAGTCGGTTCACCATCGGTAGAGCCGCAAACGAGATAGGAATCAAGAGTCTTCCGCCTGAGCAAAAGCCATTCGTCTGTGAGCAGAACAGACTGATTCAGTCTGCTTCAGAAGCCGTTCTGGAAAAAGGAACAATGGACGGATGAAAGCCTAAGTTTAACGTCAGAGATTCAGATTGGCTTGCTAGAGTTTGTAGAACTGATAGTACCGCTCTAGAAAGAAATAATATGCGATGACCTGTGAAACATGGAGGCAGATAAGTTTTGGTATAGGGTTGTATGTTCTAAAGGGTGTCCACGATGAAATTGCCACACTATGAAATTGCTCTAACTTTTTAACCGTTGGGTAGAATTTAATGAAAATTTGGGATTTAGTTTATAGTGCATTATTTACATCCTGCAAGTTTTAAAGTCCTGTGATCAAAACTCGCGGAAATGGAGTCGAAAGAACAGCTCGTGCGTGATAAAATCTTGCGCATTCATCACGAGAACAAGGATCTCTCGCATCGTTCCATCGCTAAAACGTTGGGAATCGCGAATTCCACAGTGTCGCGAGTGATTAAGCGGTTCGAGAAACGGTTGACCACCGATCGGAAGCCCAGAAGTGAAGGAAAAAGTATTCCGTACAACACCAAAAATCACAACCGCGTAGTTGGGGCCTTCAACCGAAATCCGAACACCTCCGTTCGGGATGTGCCTAAGAAGCTGCACCTAAGCCGAAGTTTTGTCCAGAAGGCCAAAACTAAGGCTGGGCTTCGAACGTTCAAGGTACAAAAGACCCTCAATCGCGACGAGAAGCAGAACAAGTCCGCCAAAACCCGTGCCAGGAAGTTGTACCTCAACATGCTGACGAAAGTTGAATGCTGCATCATGGACGACGAAACATATGTGAAGGCAGACTTCAAACAGATCCCCGGCAACCTGTTTTTCACGGCCAAGAATATAATCAGCGTTCCGGAACATGTCCGCACTCAGAAGATGTCCAAATTTGCGAAGAAATTCCTGGTTTGGCAAGCCATCTGCACGTGCGGGAAGCGGAGTGCACCTTTCGTGACCCAGGACACGATGAACGGACAGGTGTACATAAAAGAGTGCCTCCTGAAGCGGCTGCTTCCTCTCCTGAAGGCCCACAACGTCCCAACAATCTTCTGGCTGGATTTGGCCTCATGCCACTACTCCAAGGACGTGCTGAAGTGGTATGCAGACAATAAGGTCAATTTCGTGCCGAAAATGTTCAACCCTCCCAACACTCCGGAGCTCCGCCCCATCGAGAAGTACTGGGCGATTATGAAGCAGCACCTTCTTAAACGACCTAAGGTAGTGAAGACAGTCGAGGAACTGAAGAAAGTATGGGTTTACATGCAAAAAACGGTTGATTCACAGGTTGTGCAGAATCTCATGGCCGGGGTTAAGGCCAAGGTGCGGGCATTTGCGTATGGACTGTAAATAAAATACGAGTAAAATGGTAAAATGAAGTTAAATAGTAATTTCTCAATCCCTGAAAATTTGATGGCAATCGGATGAAAACTCGAATTTTGCGAATCAATTTTGTGTGTGGCAATTTCATCGTGGACACCCTTTATGCTGGAGTGACCTACATGGAGTTCATCGAAGGAATATTGTTCAAGAAAGACTACAGGGATATCCTGAAACGTTATATCTCAATGTCTACCCGGAAATATCGGCTAGGCAGCAACTTTGTGTTTATGCATGATCCCAAGCACAAGTCGAAAATGTTTGCACCAATCGATCGGAAATATATCTACGCATCAACTTCAATACAGAAAAAGGTTGGTTTCGGGCCACATACAATGAAAACAATCAGAAATGGTTATGACTTGTCTTAAAATAGTTTAAGGCCTTATTGAAGGCCTAGAACATCTTGAATATGAAGAAGTCAAGGAAGAAAAAATAAATGTCTTGATAATAATATTAAGCGTTATTTAAGAATGTGGTACAAATGCTAATACTTACATTTTTGGAGATAAACGTTAACTATTGTTTCTGGGTCTTTCTGGGATATTCTAGGTTGTCCAAAATTCACTTCAGTTCAAAACTACAGATATACAGTTCTAACAGTAGCCTTTGTGGTTACGATAAATTTAAACATATTGAATAAACAATTTTAAAAGTCATCAGTAATTATTTGATAATTTTGTGATGTGCTAGGTCATCAAAACCGTCCGTGAGTTCAGAACTTAAGATCTACAGTAGTTATTATAGCTTTTTGGGCCATACAAAGTAACGGTACGTATTCAACCATATTCAGAGAATATTTTTGAACGTAATCAAACATTACGAGATAAACTAGGATAATCGAGGTAATCCAAACTGTCTTTGAGTTCAGATCATAAGATCTACAGTTGTAACAGTATGTTTTTGGAATCTGCAAAGGAACAATATGTATTTAACCTCATTCAATGACTAGTGTAGAAGGTCAACAGATATAATGCGACAACCTTGAGATATTTTAGGTCATCCTTGAGTTCAGAACATAAGATCTACAGTTGTGACAGTAGCTTTTAAGGATATATAAGGTGATTATAAGCATTCAAACATATTTAATAATTTTTTTGGAAGGGCAACAGTAAATATTTTACAACTTTCTGATCCTCTAGCTCAACCAATGTTTCATGGCGTTCAGAACTTAAGATTAACAGTTGTAACAGTAATTATTAGGCAATACATAATTACATTAAATATTCAAATATATTAAATTAATACTCTTCAAGAACATCAAACATTATAAAGCAATATTTAAGCAAAATTAGCAAACATTACTGTCCACTCTTATCCCAAGATTAACACATATTGTCAGTTGGTCATCCAGGGTATTAGTTGAATATGTTTAAATATGTATCATAACATTGTTAAGCGAATAAAGCTACTGTTACAACTGTAGATCTTAAGGTCTGATTTCCAAAACAGTTTGGCTGACCTAGAACATCTCAAAAAAAAATCCTATTTAAAATCATTTCTTTGTTATTGAGCACCAATTCAATCAGAACACACCAAATTGCTTGTATAATTACGCTTGGAAAGACGTTATCTCAGACACTTAGAGGACTGAGAGGGTTAATTCGAAGAATAATCCATTGTACAATCTGAATGGCTAAAATTTAGTTGCGTAGTTCTACGTCATCATTCCGAACAACCCAACGGGGTTGTACCTTGTAGTTTTTTTTTATATGTCATAATGTTTTTTAAAGCAAAATTAACGAATAAACTATTTGAAATATTTTATTCCTGTATTAAATTACCTATTTTACAAACATGATTTTCTTGTTCGATCAATTTTCACCACAGTGTACGTCTCGTCATCCATTATCACAACCACATGCGCATTCGACACGGTAGGCCTCGACTTCCGCTTTCTCATGATGGTGTCTAAGTTGGCCAAATACTATTTAATCGTTTGGTTTGCACCTTTGGATCAAGCAAAACCATCAGATTGACGGAATTCGGATTGCGCTCGATGCTATGATCTTTTTTAGGAGGGTCTGGATCTTGTTTAAGGCTGCTGCATCCGGCTGACACAAAGTGCAGCATGATGACGGGCTTCTGGAACCAGCGTTAGTTACAAACCATCAAACGAAGTTGCTTCCCTAATTTCGCCATGGCTGCCGTCAACGAACTGATAGAGGTGTCAATTTGTCACTGTCTACACTACTCTCAACAGCCTACTTATAAGGCTTGTTCGCGACAAAATCTGGACAGATTAAATTTGGAATAAAACAAATGTAGTTATGCATTATAAGTTATATTAAAATTATTTACAGTTAATGAATTAGGCTTCATTATGAAACTACGAACTTTTGAGTTTACTCAAGCCATTAGGGTCCGTGCAGACTTCTCTGCAACCGATCTAGCTGGAATGGTAACAATCGCTTCTTTAGGCATTCTTCATGGTATATTTGCTTGTTTACCGTTCCGGTTGTTATGAAGCTTTAGCTAGCTTAACCACAGCTGCATATTGCCTGCCTAGGCAAATATTTTTTAGGGAATCTGGCCTTTTGCTTCTTCCTGAAATGCACCTCGACGCCGTTCCGTTGCATGACAGTATAATAAGACATTCCGGGAAGCTGCTTAAAGTCTTCCAACATATAGGATTCATCGCCCATTATCACGCAGGAAAACATCGTCAAATATTCGCGATACAACTTGGGTGCCGGGGCTTAGCCATCACATTCTGTTTATCATTACGGTTTGGTACAGTTTTCACCTTGAACGACTCCATACCTTGCCGGTAGTTGGAAGTATGCACGAAAGTTGGGGACATTTATATTTTTCTAGCTATAGTACGTACCAAAAGATCTGGTCTCTTCTGCAATACTTGCTTCACCTTCGCGTACGTTTGCTGTTTACTGAGATCCGTTTTAGTTCGGTTCCCAGCTTTCTTGGCTGTTGTCAAACATGTATCGAAAGATTTAAAACGTTATGTACATCCGGATCAGACATACGTTCATCAGCATGCGAAATATTTCACGTGTTCCAGAGATATACGTAAGTAGGGTTGTCCAGGTTTTGTCGCGCACAAGCCTTATATACCAAGCCTGGAACATAGAAACAGTAAAACACGGAAAGCCATCTTTACTGAAACCCAACTACAAAAACCACCCGGATAGTGACTAACCTTGCCACAAGAGTGATACTGGCTATTGCCAAAATTCCTACACGACCAGCCTCGCCTTGCCTAAAGGGGGTTCCGATCAAAATTTGGTCAAACAGTAATGTGTGTGAATCGATCAAAGTTTTTATTAATAAGTCAAATTCTTTTTCTTTTTAAAGTTCAGTTAATACAGAATACAGGAGAAATATTCTGATAAGCTTCCTTTTAACCGAATGCGAATTGCCGGGGCTTTCGCTTAACACCTTCTATAAAATTTTGTACAGTCCACTTTATTACAGTTTGCCTTGAACTGTTACTCCGGTTAAAACAGCTTTTTGAGTCTTCTCACGGTTCCGCTTGACGATGGCTCAATATTGTTCGATTGGGCGAAGTTCTGGCGTGTTGGGAGAGTTCTTGTCATTGAGGAGTACTTGAACGTTGCTAGCAGCATACCACTCCATGGCCTTTCCGAAATGGCAAGATGCCAAATCTGGCCAAAACAGACCCGAACAATTGTGTCGCTTCAGGAAAGGCAGTAGACGTTTTTGTAGGCACTCGCTCGGATAAATTTCCTGGTTGACGGTTTCGGTCGCATTGTAAACGTTGCTCTTCAAGCCACAGATAGATATGACCTGCCACACCAGATATTTCTTCGCGAACTTTGACAGTTAAATGTACTTGAAAATATCTGCGACTTTTCCCTGCCCGGTTGCCGTGTAAAATTCCTGTCCAGGGAGCTGTTTAAAGTCTGGCTGTTTAAAGTCTGCCTTGACGTAAGTCCTGTACCACGCATTAAAAATTCGTCCGAATCGTCGTTTGCAACTTTCGCGATCGTGCTTTGGCCGACGTGTTTCGTTTATCGTCGCGATTTGGAGTCACCACTTTCTTGTAAGCCGACAGTCTAGCGTTTTTTAGCTCTATCCACGATTGAAGGCGCCACTCCCAGCTTCTTTGCGACATCTCGGACGGAGAGGTTGGGGCTCCGCTCGAAACAGCGGGAAACTCTTTTTGTCGTCGCAACGGCCTCCAACTTTGGATTCCTCCCCGATCCAGCTTTCTTGGCTGTCGACAAACGTTCATCGAACACTTTTAATACAATCGTTACAGTTGATTTAGCCACATTCAACAATTTCGCTCGAGAGTAGTTTGGAATTTCGCCATGGACATGCAAAATTTTGATGCGTTGCTTCTTTTCCTTCGACGACATTTTGATAAGTGAAGTGCTAATCTCAATATCCAAATATTGGCATGGCTACATGCACACATCTTCAAAATGAGGGGTGTTCATATTTTTTTATTGCACTATGAAAGGAAATGCGTCAAGTTTAAGTCGACCAAATTTTGATTGAAACACCCTTTACATTTCCGACGCATCGATCTTCAGTCGGAAGCAGTCACTTCATCATCGAGGGTTTCCACAGTTGCAAGGACGTGGCCACGCACGGTTAACAAAAGCGCCGCCCTGGCAGGAAAGTTTGATGGACAACTTGTTTATATACAACTTTATAGAAGACACCATGATTCGGAAACGTAACCCTTAGGAGTTATTAATTTCGCCGTGAAAAAAGCCTTTTTCGATCACTGTGACACGGTTGACTTTGTTTTTTAGAGGTCATGTCTGCTATCTAAGGGTTCGAAATCCTCCAAATTCCTCCAAGTTTCTTACCGAATGACAACGGATTCGGATGTGATAGGTTCTCTTAACAGTAGTTTTACCACCTACGATGTTGTGCAACTGTATATGCCAATGCTATAGTCTACTGGTATTTATTGACGATTCATCGGAGGACCCACCACCAGGTGGCAGTATAATTGCACGAAAAATCGGTGAATAGTTCTGAAAAAAGCTGCTGTTACATCAAAGCTGATGCAGATTTAGCAGTACTTTAATTAGAAAATTTATAGGTCACCAGGCAAGGTCACCAAAAACAGTATAAAAGCATCATAAGTTTGTTTGGGCAGAAGATTCGTCCATTCCTTCTAAAGGGTGATACGGTCAAAATTTGGTCAAGGGAAAACGCGTGTAAATCGGTGAAATCGTTTATTTAAAAAATCAAATTAAATTTCTTTTTCAAGTTCCATTAGTATAAAATTCAGAAAAAATATTCAGTTAGGCTTCCGCTTTTCCAAATCCGAATAGCCGGGCCTTACGCTTGACCCCTGCCATCAGATTTTGTACAGCCACCTTGTCCACCTTCTTCGCCGCAGAAAGCCAGTTTGCCTTGAACTGCTGCTCGTCCTCAGCAGTTTTTTTGGTCTTCTTTAGGATCCGCTTGACAATAGCCCAGTATTTCTCAATTGGGCGGAGCTCTGGCGTGTTGGGAGGGTTCTTGTCCTTGGGAACCACCTGCACGTTGTTGGCGGCGTACCACTCCATGGCCTTTTTACCGTAATGGCAAGATGCCAAATCCGGCCAAAACAGTACGGAACAACCGTGTTTCTTCAGGAAAGGCAGCAGACGTTTATTCAAACACTCTTTCACGTAAATTTCTTGGTTGACAGTCCCGGAAGCTATGAAAATGCTGCTTTTCAAGCCACAGGTACAGATGGCTTGCCAAACCAGATATTTCTTTGCGAACTTTGACAGTTTCGTGTGCTTGAAAATATCTGCTACCTTTCCCCTTCCTTTTGGCGTATAAAACTCCTGTCCCGGAAGCTGCTTGTAGTCGGCTTTGACGTAGGTTTCGTCGTCCATTACCACGCAGTCAAACTTCGTCAGCATCGTCGTGTACAGCCTCCGGGATCGCGCTTTGGCCGTCGTATTTTGTTTATCATCGCGATTTGGAGTCACTACTGGAGTAAGTCGATAGTCCGGCTCGTTTTTTGGCTCGATGCACGGTTGTAGACGATACACCCAGCTTATTTGCGGCATCTCGGAGAGATAGGTTAGGGTTTCGCTTGAAACTACCGGCAACTCTCTTTGTCGTCTCAGCGGCTTCCGGTTTTCGATTTCCCCCCGATCCAGACTTCCTGGCTGTCGACAAACGTTCCCCAAACACTTTAATTACATTTGTAACGGTTGATTTGGCAACTTTTAGCGATTTTGCCAACTTTGCGTGCGAGTAGCTCGGATTTTCGCGATGCGCGAGCAAAATTTTGATACGCTGCTCTTCTTGCTTGGACGGCATTTTGACAACTGAAGAGTGAATTCCAAAATCAAAATAGGAGCAACATTCTACACACACACACACCTTCAAAATGAGGGGTGTTCAGGTTTTATAAATGCAAAATTGAAAGAAATACGTCAAGTTGATATTGACCAAATTTTGACCGTATCGCCCTTTATACATCAAATCGTGTCATGTGCATACACGATAAGTATTGTTTTTTTTTTATGACCGGCATGATGTGAATTAAATCTGGATGTATTCTTGTTCCATGTCTGACACGATGTTTTGTTTTACGACCACCTTAACCCAGAGAGACAATAGGAAACATGCGATTGATGAGGCGGCAAGGGCAGTTAAATGCCTACGTGGTTATGGCACACGGAATGCATGGAGCATTGGATTTTCCACAACAAGCTAGCTGAACCAGCCACGTTGTGGATGTGTGCTGGTGTCTGGAAAATATATTTCACGCTTTCCTTCCGATATTTCACAGCATTGGAACCCCGCACAAATCGCATAAACATCATGGCCGCCCAACGCATCAACCAAATCATAATTTAATCACTCTTTACGACATACCTTGTACATATTTATTCCGTCACGTCAGCATTAGCGATAAACGCAAATGTTTCCCAGTTCCAGCCGAAGGCCATAAGGGACTATCGGTCTGACGTCGGCCGGGTAGTGCCAAAATTATGACCCGCAAAGAACCGCTCACCAGCATCATCCAGCTTGTCGTTGTCGCCGAAAATCGTTCAACGATGTGCGAGTGATGCGATAAATTTTGGATAACAAACGACGTTAACACGGTAAATGCGAGCGATGCAATCCGTCGTAAATGATCCCCGATTACTGACTGTCATCGGCAACAGCAGCTTCAGTTGGCTCGTGTAAAGTCTGTATACAAACTTCCGAGCCGTGCCAATAAATCAGCGAGAGTCTCGCCCCAAAGGGAAAGGATGTCCGCGCTCCTTCGCCCCTCGCCGTTGTCGTCATCATCGGGATGTTATTGGTGCAGAGTTACGGCAGATAATTAGTCTGATTTCCATCCATCATCACAACACTGACGGTCAGACGGGGGTCTTGGCTGCCGCTCGCAGGCTTGGGAGAATTTAATTGGCTCCTTTGATTTCCACCCTTAGAAGCTCCGGAGCACCCCCTGGGGCTACAATATGTTAAGAACCAATTGAAGAAATGCACGGTTTTAGATCTCCATCGTTGAAAAAAAAAAATAGAATCTTCCATCGTTTTCGCATGAAACACAATCTCGGCTCGCTTGGCTTCAGATTAATTACTGACGATTGAGAAAGAATCTTCTTCCCATCAACTAATTGGCAAAGCATACGATTGAATCACCAAATCAAACAGAGTGTTATTCCGGGCGAGTGATTCAGGAACCCCCCCTCTTTCCCCTCCCCATCCTGGTCTAGCCGCCGGCAATGTTGACACACTCAATCCGACTCAATTATCAACTTTCAGACCATTTCTCCGTCGTTCTTCGGTCGAGCTGACGATGCCCGAGCATCTTTTCATCCATTCTGGCTGCTGATAATGGTTCGGCATTCTTCGAAAACGAGCCCATTCATTATCTCGACTATGTTGTAGTAATTATAGCATTCAGAAGACTTGAGAAGCTGGAGGGGCTCGAAGGAGTTTGATTACAGGTACTTGTTCTCGTTCGATCATCCATGTGCCCTGATTGCCGTTTGCCGATGCAGGCTTTCTCCGTCTAGAGTTCAGTCAGCTCAAGCTAGGATGAGTCGTTCGATGAATGACACACGGACACTACAAGTAGCTCAAAGTTTACCGGAATCTGACTAAAAAGTTCAAAGAGATTAGCTTCCGATAGGATTTATGAATTCTTGTCATACATTCTTGTTATACATTCTTGTCCACTTTCACAGCTTGAAAAAATAACGGGTGTCCACTAAAAAATGAGAATGATTTCAATACTTTTCCATCAGAACAAACACGGCCGCATAGAAATGTCACTTTAGATGAATGAATCGTTGCACTCTCCAGAAAATTTTCATACACTCTTATTTCACTCTAACATGTTCAGTCGTGTTCAGCGTGCCGTCGAAACAGGAAGAACTGCGCGCGCGCGTTGTACAATTCTTTCAAGCGAACGAAGATCGTGGAAAAAAATACACGGTGGACCATTTTTGTCGTGAAAAAGTTCCGGTATCCACCGTATACCGTATCCTGGCATGCATGAGAGTAACCCGGAAGAAAGGTTGCGGCCGTCCAGCGAAAATAATGAATGAGAAAACGCTCCGCTCGCTGCGCAGCATGTTCAACAACAAGGATTCGGTAAGTCAACGGGAAGCAGCCCGAAAGTTCCATTGTTCGAAGTCACTCATCTGCAAGACGCTAAACAAAGAAGGAATAGTGTGTAGAGAGAAACCAGATCCCCAGAGTACACAGATGAGCAGATTCAAACCGTGAAATCCCAATGCCGCTGGATGACTCGGAATTACGGCGGAAAATCTTTCGTTCTGGACGACGAAAGCTACTTTCCTCTTTCGAAGTCTCAGATACCGGGAAACGACCGATTCTACACTAAGGACAAATCTACTACTCCTCCAAAAGTAATGTATAAGTTCAAGCACAAATTTGAATCGAAGGTTATGTTATACATCGTAATATCCGATAAGGGTATTTCGAAGCCGTGGTTCAAACCAAGCGGTTTGGCCATCAACCAGGAGGTGTACCAAAGAGAGTGTTTGCAGAAAATACTCAGCCCATTTCTTAAACAACATCACTCGGATGGCAAATACGTGTTTTGGGCGGAAAAGGCATCATCGCACTACGCAAATAACGCTAACGTTTTTGGAGAGCCAAAATATACCATATGTCCCAAAAGACCGGAATCCGACAAATTTGCCACAGTGCCGTCCTATCGAGGATTTCTTCGGTCTTTTGAGCTCCATGGTATACAAGGATAATTGGAAGGCCAAGAACACCAAGCAACTTACCAACAGGATCAAAAGCTGCATCCGAAAAATCGATGTGGCTGCCGTCCAACGGTCATGTTCCAGCATAACGACTAAGCTGCGCCGCCTGACGGAGCTACGGACCATATGACAATATTCACTAAACTTAGTTTGAAGATTTAAGTTGACCCTTTTAATAAAATAAATCAGTTTGAACAAAACTTCACTGGTATTTTTTTCCTGACCCATTCTTTTCGTTCTCATTATTTAGTGGACACCCGTTAGTGTGAATCTATGATCAATATCATGCACATAAATGGAGCGTCACAATACCTACCTATTAACATTTAACTCGTTTAAAGTTCTGGGTGTTGCGTCTTTATTTCATACAAGTTGCTGCTCTGTATTGAAGGATATACAATTTTACATGCTCTGATATTTACGTCACAATTACTGATTGTATTTGCGTAAACTGTGTATCAAAGTATCGATTTTGATCGACCCTAGTTTTCCTAGGCTCCCTACCCGGATAAAAATAACCATACAATTACAATACAATAATATAAAATAACATTTAAATCTATTTCCGACCGTGAATCTTATTGTTCATGAATCAGATAAGTGAAAAATGCATGTTTTCATTACAATAGATTTACAATTCATTCTGTTTGCTAGGGTTTTCAACAATTGAGAAACAATACAATTAATACTAATTGACTCAAATTTGTTAGGAAAATAATGATTTTTTCTACAGTTTAGATACATAACAACCCCCCTTTTCTATTGTCGACGTCTCAATTTACATTAGATTCTATTGTGGTAACAATAACTCCTATTGTCATCTTATTGTTGTGGACAATACTATTAATTGTACATACCATAGCTTCTATTGTATGGTTACAATATATTTAATTGTAAATCTATGAGATTTTTTTATTCGGGTAGGCTTTTCTTAAAATCGAAGCTCTGAATGAACTCGCCAATCTTACGACGTTAACAGGAAAGGCCCAATACTAACTTTTGCATTAAAAAATTGACTTTTTTTCGGATGGTAATATGAAAAAGCTAGGGGATTTAGATAAATTTTCCATGGATGGTAAAAATTTAAGCTTCCTCGCAAACAAATTCTACGCACTTGAGAGTGGCCTTCCGGCAGTTAACCGGAACATTCGCCATGGCGGACGAAAACATGCCTACGTTTTTGAGTTCTTTCTTCGTTAAATTTATCGAATCCTTCTCAGTTTTTGCGACAACATTGTTGGAGTAGATCTTATGCAGGTTAGCCCAGAAATTATAGATGGGACGCAGCTGGTGGACGTTGTGCTGGTTCGCCGAGTATTCAGCCGCTTCATCTCCGCCAACGATCGCTTTAAGTAGTCGGCCGACCCCAGATCCGGCCAGAAAACCGCGTCTTCGCCCTTATGGTATTTCTTGATGAACGACGCAACTTCCGGTAGGCATTTCGTACTATAAATTTCCCCGTTCACGGCCAGTCCGGAGCGAAAGAAGAGCGGCTTTGACATCCCCTTTCTCGCTGATTGTCAGCCACAGCAGCACCTTCTTGGGGAACTTGGTGTTTGAAATGAGCTTCACCTCGTGGGGGAAGTAAAATACGAAGTGCCCTGCCAGTCATTGCCATCCAGGGTGAGATAGGTCTAGTCGTCCATCAACACCGCCGCGTCGCGATTCACCGGGAAAATCGAGTTGACCATCTTATTCAGCCGCTGCCGCTGCGTCATTATCTGCAGCTGTTGATGTTTTCCAGGTACTTTTTCACTGTTTGGCCGGTTGAACCGACCCACAGTGCGCAAAATGGGGAAGGTTTTGTTAAGGGATGCCTTCAGTAAAGGGTCCATTCTACCCGATTTCCCCCTATAATTTTATACCCCATATACCATGCCGTTTTGAAGATCGGCGATTGTAATATTGCTCTCTTTTGCACTGTTCTGATGTAAAACTGTCTGAAAAATCGAGTGGTGATAGTTTCGTTTTGGGTTGACCACAGTAAGTTGTCCGTTTTACCCGATTTCCCTGCATACTTGAAAAACCTCATACGTAAAAATGTTCAGAGAATCGAATGGAGATAGTTTTCTTTAGGGTTGACCTCAGTGAGTTGTCCATTTTACCCGAACTCTCCTCATAATTTTATAATATCATTTAAGTCATGCTGTTTTGAAGATCGGCGCTAGTAATATTGCTCTTACTTGCACTGGTCTTATTTAAAAATGTCCGGAAAATCGAATGGTGAGAGTTTTGTTTAGGGTTGATCACAGTAAATTGTCCATTTAACCCGAATTCCCCTCATAATATAATAATATCATATAAATCATGCTGTTTTCATTTTGAGGTTAACCTCTGGAAATTGTCCATTGTACCCGTTAGACCGCAATAATCTCATAAACCAACTCGAGGATGCGTTTGAGGTGAGCGTGAATCGACCAAAAATTGGCAGCGGTAGCAGCAACACAAGCAACAAGGCGCGACGTCTTTTAACAGATACGTAAAAGTTCACCGAAATTCTTTTTAAGATTTAAATGGAAGCGAAGACAATGATACGTTGTAGAGCAAAGAGAGAGAGAGAGAGAGAGAGAGAGAGAGAGAGAGCAGAGAGAGAGAGAGAGAGAGAGAGAGAGAGAGAGAGAGAGAGAGAGAGAGAGAGAGAGAGAGAGAGAGAGAGAGAGAGAGAGAGAGAGGAGAGAGAGAGAGAGAGAGAGAGAGCTAAATTAGAAAAGTGAACTGCTTTTTTTCTTATCTTTTATTTGCAGCGTTTGTTGCGCCACGCGACAAACATCACAGTCCAAGTGCTTGGCTTCTCTCGTAATATATCGCCTTTTTTATACCTGTACACCGCATGGTGGCAGCCACGACACCTTTGGATATATTTCATTTTGTTCATCATAATCCGAGAAATAGTACCATTTAATGATTTTTTTTTTCAAAGCATTGTTGATAAGTTTGGCTGAATTCACTTTATGGAAACAAAGGATACATATTTTCATATGATTGTGCTCATGCGTATTCTTCATGTTTGAAAATTGGAAATATCCTTCTTATCATCTATGAGTGGACAGCAATTTCTGCTAGAACCAAAGATCTGAGGATGAAGTATTGATAGGAAATTTCACATCGCAAGAACTGCTTTGTGCCATTGGCGGTATATGAGCACGATAAAGCCGGAAATCTTTTGCCTTACCCTTTGCCTACCACGTATTGTGGTAGCTAGGCAATAGATTGTCTGCTTGATCGGATAACGCCTTTCATTCATGCCCTGCGGTCAATTTCAACTACTTTTATTCAATTTCACAACCTGCCGTGCTCTATACTTTACTCTCTCTTCACATCTTTGTTTCTGGCAGAAATTGTTATCCACTGCTAGGGTTGCATGATGATAAGAGGGATATATCCAATTTTCAAACATTATTGTTCGGGAGTAACATCACCCTACCCTCACTACGCTACTGCCGAATGAGAGAATTTCTCTCCAACGATTGTTCCGCGGAATCGGCGGAATCGGCGCGGAATCGTATTTTTGCTTGTTCACGGATTCATGACTGCAGTTCACGGATCCGAGCATGATTTTTTTCCGTGTAAAAGAAACCCTCTTCAACCAAAATACAGTCTGCTATCGACAAAACGCCTACAGTATCCCATCGGCAGTGGAAATTAATTACCCCCCAAACGGAGTAGGTTAGGAACCGATAACCCAACATTATGGTCCTTGAAACCGGATAAATGGATTACGTGCTGCATGCACTAACAAAAATCATGATTAGTTTAACGTATTATTCATGTTCACTTAAAGCACGTGTTTCATATACTAAGTAAAAGCTGTTCAGCTTTGAAAACACCTTTACAACATGTTGTTATTATAACAAATGAAAGCACGTTAAGATAAAACTAATCATGTTTAGCCTTAAATGCTTCATAATATGGCGCATCGTGGAAAATATTAATGCAAATATTGTCAAAAATTATATGCAAAATTCAAATTAACTTTAATCCATTTGAAAGAACTATTATCCGATAGTTTAGAATTTAACCTAATTTTTGGTGAAGATAAACCCGAGGTTCATTGAAGTTACATAATATGCCACTTTCAACACTGCATGCGTATGCTTCGCCATTATGGTCAGATTGTGTTCCAACTAACAGGAAAAGACTACAAATTTTTCAGAAAAAATGTTTGAAGATCATTCATAACCTTCCCCCTTGGTTTTGTACTGAGTTTTTACATGAAATAAGTAATATAGAAACGCTAGGTCAATATTGTAATAGCATTAAAACAACATACAGGCATACCTCGATAGTACGTACATCAACTTTCTCACTTCAAATCACAATCACACAAAAACTACTGATTAAAGCTGCAATCCCTTATGACCATAAGCAAGAACAGCTTCTGTTCTTTCTTTTGGTTGCATTAGATTTCAAATACAATCAGTAGTTTTTATGCAATTTCGATTTGAAGTAAGAAAGTTGATGTACGTACTATCGAGGTATACCTGTATAATCAAAAATTTGCAAGTTCTTCTCTCGATATGGTGCGTACTTGGTGTATTTAGTGTTAGGGTCTTAGTTTTTTAGTTCTTCTCTAACCGGAGGTTGTTTTTAAGCTGTTGTTCCTTCTTTATGCAAATTAAGTATGATGTAGAAGATCCAAATTATGCAAACATATGTAAAAACCTTTCCAATGTTAAAGGTGTTAACCGAGCTCATTGTTTTTAAAATAAGATTAGTAGTGTTCATTAAATTTGATGATAATTAAACATTTGATTGATATAAAGATCTATGGTGCCTCGTGAGAAGATTTTTGATTAATGTGTATGAACTTATAACTTAATGAACATAATTATTCCCGTCCATCACAGCAGCAACACCAACCGAGAAAAGGATTGGCAAAAATTTGTAATGATAGCATTTCACCAGATAAAAAGCAATATGAATGTTTCATACAGAACTTGAGACATTTATTCTATGAAAAAAATCCATGTCTACGAAATGAGTGAAAGCTTATTTACGAAAATAAATTTTCAGTGCAGACAGAAATTTATTTTTACAGAAACAAAAAAATAGTAGACTAATATCAACTTAGAAGTTTAAGCATAGTTCGAATCCTAGATCCATAGACCCACATAAGAGCATCATCCCATATATAGATATGCATAAGGTTTTGTGGGAGAACATACGCAAATTCCACAATATACCTTTCTTTTTATGGGAAAATTCTGAAATTTCACCGACCACGTGCTTTCAGTGCAGGTTCTTTTATGTTTACCTACTAATTTCACTAATAATTTTTTAATCCTCCAAGTGTTGTTTCACTCTTTCGCCAAGCCCCTTCAAAACGGAAACTGCACGTCCGTTTCGAAACTTTTTCAGAAAACGAGCACATCATTATGAAAATTGCACTGTACAATCCACCAATTTGAATTAGCGCCGAGCCGAAACAGAAACACAAACTTTCCACCTCCATTCTTCCGTCCGTCAATTCGACCAAAGAGCTAACCGTCAGTCAACTTCTTCTTCAAAATAAAAACTGCAAGTTTTTTCTCACTCTTCGACTTTTTTGCTTTCTTTCCTAGCGATGATGTCTTCACTTTTTCCCAGCTGGTTGCTAGTTTTCAATTTTTAAACCCACACACATTCTCCTTTTCCCCCGTTTGTCCCACAAACTACCCTCGTCGAACAAACTTCGATCATCAAACACGAAAAAGTGAGCCATAAACTAAGTTTTTCCTCTCTTCAACGCTCATCGGAACGGATCTTGGCCGTTAGTTTCCCGCCCGGTGAGGGGAGGGGGGTGGGGGGGAGAAGAAAACCTCTTAATA
This sequence comes from Aedes japonicus, assembly GCA_034211315.2. Classification (NCBI taxonomy): domain Eukaryota; kingdom Metazoa; phylum Arthropoda; class Insecta; order Diptera; family Culicidae; genus Aedes; species Aedes japonicus. Next base: position 8,584 of record JASCZW010001847.1, on the reverse strand, counting down.
CACCTTCGCCACCGCCATCAGCCCAGCTGATGCCGATGAAGTAAAACTATTCAAAGCTTCGTTAGAGACCAACCAAACCAACTAACGAGGACCAGCAAAGCAGGCCAGGCGAAAAAGGTAAAGAGGAAAGTAGATCTTGTATTACGACGCGGTCCAAGTCCAAGTTTTTCCTTTGTTGTCTGAATAAATATTTGTGCTTTTATCCGGTATTCTTTTTTCCGACTTCCTCTTGTGCCGTTCGGTTGTTGGTTGGTTACTGCCTGTGGGAAAGTCTTTCACTTTTTGCTGTCGGTTTCTTCCTGTTCCTCCGCTCCCAATCGCCATTGAGGATGACTGTTGTGTGAGCAAAAGTGTCTTACTGCCTATGGCGCTGGTTTATTCGAACGAGACAGAAATACCCATAGTAAGCGGACACGTCCGACATAATAACTTCATCTCGGTCAAAAGACTGACGGATTTGGCCAGGAAGAAACCCATTTTCACGATGAGCTGCGTGAATATATTTCGGTTGTTCATTTGCTTTCTGCACCTTTTTCATTAAGTAACTGAATGGGGATTGGAGCTTTCATCAACATGATCATCATTAATGACCATTCATGGTGCGTTTCTTCTTTTTCTGTCCATTTCATGCTCCACTGCTGAGCGGTTTGTCGGCTCTAGACATACTTCTGCGGATATTAATTGTGGGATTTGTATAATGTGCGGCTCTGTTCGCAGGGATGTCGAGAAAATTGAGCCCACTGAGGTCGAGTTGGTATTTCCGGGCTGTCTTTTTGACTGTGGTTCTGATGTTGCAAGCATTCATGGATCAACTGTTGAACACTATTGAAGGAACACAATTATCACAATTATCAACTGCTGCCAATGAGCGGCATTCAGAGAATTTTGAAAAGCTGTTGATACTATCATTCTCCGATTGGTTTTATCATTATTTATTCTTCAAAAAAAAACTCCAAGATGGTATTCAAGAGCTTTGAATTAATGTACCGGGTAAAAGGTAGGTGATGCCATTCCGATTATTCGGAATATTTTGTGCACTGTGTTTGGTATCAAATACGTTAGTTGAGAAAAGGAGGCTATGGTGCTGAACGGTCGTGACGTTTGGGTTTTTCGCTCTTTTTGAAAATTTATAAATAATGCTGTGCAACGTTAAAGAGATACTTTCTTTCTAGTGGAAGAGAGTTTAAGCGACGAGGGCTTCAAATGGTGAGCTTACAACTTCGAAGAAGTGTACGATCGACCTCCTGTTCTCACAAGGGGCTTTTCATAAATCACGTAGACCTTTCAGGGGGTAGCTTTGATAGGGTAGGGGGCTGTTGGAGCCACCCTAGAATTATCAGCAATCATCAATCTTTCTTCTCATCAGCAATCTTTCTTCTATATCACTAGCCATCTGCTAGTGAGAGAAAATGATCTTAATGTAGAGATTTTCTACATTGCTTTGACATGTTCTGCAATATACAAACAGTCTAAAATAAATCGTTGAACATAACGCATCTCGGTAGTCTGTTTTTGATTCCGCAGTACAGTGTCGTTTCGGTTATTCCCAAGTTGAAGAAAAGTCCTTCGGTAGCAGAAAATCGTTCGTCTAACTCCGCCGCGATGACATTTAGGTCCTGTCTATTGTGTGTGAAGAGTACGTTGGCTCGGCTTGGGTCTGCATTGTGCTACAACGGACAATAGGAAATTGGTTAATGGCAGCAGAACACCATGCCGGTGGTGAGTACTCTGTTGGTAGAGGATATATCGTTATTAGTAACAAATCGTCGAAAAAGTTTCGTGTGCTTTCATTCCGGTTGAGCCGGTTGATTTTTATATATGACAGCTGGTTTTTAATTGGCAGCAGGCCTTGATTGAGTATACGTGAGGAGTAGAGAAGTACATTCGATTACCGTTCTCGGATTTGTGAAAAATGCAGCAGACATCGCACAGTGGTTCCAACTTAGAAGAGACGCGGCCAAAAATAGTCTTTTTGAGAGTTTCTTTATAAAACCATGTATCTTTCATGAATTTTGGAGCGCTGAGTTCAAATTTGATGTCAAAAAGACCGGATTGATCCCCCCTGCAGTGACAACTGAACTTTTTATCCTTCTTACAAACAAAAGTATTTATATCGCACTAGTTTTTCAATAACTACTAGATCGAACCAGGTGAAACCACTACCAAGTGGCTTTGGGATCCGAAAGAAAGCTCTTGAATACTTTTTGGAACCGGGGAAGTAGCCAGTTTCTGAATGGGACCAACTGCTAGTCTTATTTAGTATCCAAATCCAAATTGGCCACCACTGCCGACATGTTTCGAGTTTTAGATGAGGTGCACGCAATAACCGTGAATTTTGACACAGGTATAAATTAGGTACATTAATTACAGCTTAAACTACTTTAGTAAAACGATACTTATATTTTAGTCCATTATAACAAACGTTTATTAATCATTTTTAATTCCGTTTGAATATTTTCAGTACCATCAATTACAGTTTTAATATGTTTAATCACATTAAGTCCAGAAACATTATTTTTATTAATATCATTACATATTTATAATGCATTGAAACGAGATTAATTACAATAAATTCTGCGGAGAATTGCGTGACTCTCAGTTCAACACACGGAAGTATCTATAGTGAAATTACATCAAAGTGATCTTCAAAGATTATTTGCAGTTATATTGAGTGTAAGGGACAGTAGCACAAGCAGCCTCGGGTGAGAAACCAATTAAATAAAGAAAAAATAAAGTTTATTGGCTAGATATTAAACAGGTGGATAAAATTAGGTATTTCAATTTCATAGAAAAATCGTATTTCATCGATGTATCTTGGACTATCTCGCTAATTTTATTTATATGAGTTAAGTTTCATTATTGAAAAGAACTGTTCTCCATGAAATCAATTAGTGAATTTATTATGACTTATAAACTATGTAACAAATTAAGTGCATCTTGAGCCATACCTTCCTTGCTTTCGGTTGGAATTTTTCTCAATCCAGTTATAACAGGGTCCGAATACAAAAGTAACCTTTGTAATAGATCCGTATTTGTCGCTGTACGAGAAACCTTTCTCGTATTACTTCGTCTGAATTCTTTGACAATCTTGTTGTTGGATTCTGCAGCTTCCTCTGACAGTTCTCCAATTGGCAAGAGTGCGCTACTAATAATGTCTGATCCGTGGATTAATACCTTCTGTACAGTAGCAGGAGGATTGTACCAAGGATACTCCTTCACTAACATCCTAGCAGTAGCAAGAGCATATTCTCTGAATTCTTCTACTTTCATTTCATATCCAGACGCTAGACACTGCAACAAAGCTCCGCATTTTAAACGATAATTAAAAATTAGTTTCTCCATGAATTGGTTAATTAACCAATCTTTAAAATCTGATAGCAAATAAATAAGATTGGAATTGCTAAATCAAAGATAATTCTGCACCTGTCTATTAATTCTTTCTTAAATCCAGTAATTTCGGCAGCCTTTTCTGAAAACTTGAAGAATTTTCTAGCCGTGTTGCCATCATTAGAACTTCCGGATCCACCACATTTTTGGTCTATCAAAGTTAAGACCCAATTCGTCTCTAAACTTCATTTGCACCATCTCTTTCCTAGCTGCCACCAACTCTTTGTCTTCGGCACTCAGAACCTGCCACTTTTTTACATCATGACGATAGGACAAATGAATGAAATATTCAAAAAGCGAATATCTTGCGTGTAATGGTGACAACCCAAACTGATACCGATTTTCATCAACTCTTCGTTGCATCAATCTTCAATGTTCTTCATTTGTTTCGGTGTGGCTTCACATACGTAGCATCCTAAAAGGTTGTGGTTTATATGATTTAGTTAAGTTGAAACTAACTTAAGTTACCTGGATGAAGATGTTTCCGTCAATGCACTACAAACTTTCCCATCTACCATGGTGAGCAGAATCAGTTTGTGCTTAACATGGCAGGTGGAATCATGACCAATTACAGTGGCTTGCAGCTGGTCAATTTTCTTCTTAAAGTATTTTCCCTCTGTAAGAGACAGCTGACTTGATTCCTTGCAGAATTGAAACCGGATAGATCGACAATATCTAGTCGATGAAGGACGTGGGTTTTTCCAAAGAACCACATCACTGTCTAGAGATGATTTCATCATCAAGTGGAGAGGAACGTAAAGGGATTTCAAGGATTTCATCATCAAGTGGAGAGGAACGTAAAGGGCGATACGGTCAAAATTTAGTCAATATCAACTTGACGTATTTCTTTCAATTTTGCATTTAAAAATCCTGAACACCCCTCATTTTGAAGGTGTGTGTGTGTGTAGAATGTTGCTCCTATTTTGATTTTGGAATTCACTCTTCAGTTGTCAAAATGCCGTCTAAGCAAGAAGGGCAGCGTATCAAAATTTTGCTCGCGCATCGCGAAAATCCGAGCTACTCGCACGCAAAGTTGGCAAAATCGCTAAAAGTTGCCAAATCAACCGTTACAAATGTAATTAAAGTGTTTGGGGAACGTTTGTCGACAGCCAGGAAGTCTGGATCGGGGGGAAATCGAAAACCGGAAGCCGCTGAGACGACAAAGAGAGTTTCCGGTAGTTTCAAGCGAAACCCCAACCTATCTCTCCGAGATGCCGCAAATAAGCTGGGTGTATCGTCTACAACCGTGCATCGAGCCAAAAACGAGCCGGACTATCGACTTACAAGAAGGTAGTGACTCCAAATCGCGATGATAAACAAAATACGACGGCCAAAGCGCGATCCCGGAGGCTGTACACGACGATGCTGACGAAGTTTGACTGCGTGGTAATGGACGACGAAACCTACGTCAAAGCCGACTACAAGCAGCTTCCGGGACAGGAGTTTTATACGGCAAAAGGAAGGGGAAAGGTAGCAGATATTTTCAAGCACACGAAACTGTCAAAGTTCGCAAAGAAATATCTGGTTTGGCAAGCCATCTGTACCTGTGGCTTGAAAAGCAGCATTTTCATAGCTTCCGGGACTGTCAACCAAGAAATTTACGTGAAAGAGTGTTTGAATAAACGTCTGCTGCCTTTCCTGAAGAAACACGGTTGTTCCGTACTGTTTTGGCCGGATTTGGCATCTTGCCATTACGGTAAAAAGGCCATCGGAGTGGTACGCCGCCAACAACGTGCAGGTGGTTCCCAAGGACAAGAACCCTCCCAACACGCCAGAGCTCCGCCCAATTGAGAAATACTGGGCTATTGTCAAGCGGAACCTAAAGAAGACCAAAAAAAAACTGCTAAGGACGAGCAGCAGTTCAAGGCAAACTGGCTTTCTGCGGCGAAGAAGGTGGACAAGGTGGCAGGTGTACAAAATCTGATGGCAGGGGTCAAGCGTAAGGCCCGGCAATTCGGATTTGGAAAAGCGGAAGCCTAACTGAATATTTTTCCTGAATTTTATACTAATTGAACTTGAAAAAGAAATTTAATTTGATTTTTTAAATAAACGATTTCACCGATTTACACGCGTTTTCCCTTGACCAAATTTTGACCGTATCACCCTTTAAGAGGCAACGAAAAGGTTTCCATCTTCCGTGGTTGGATCTTCAAAGGACTGCTTATATTCGCTATGTCCTGAGCTGCCGTCAAACCCCATTTCCCTAACAAAATTATCTCCGCTTGAGGATTATTGCGCATTTTGTCGAAAATATTTGTTTGCGACTGAGCTTTTCTTTCAGCAGTGTGGTCCAGCAAACTTTGTATCTCAATTTCGGCTGATGTTTCAGTAATAATCTCGTCTTTGGGATAGCATTTTTATTTGGCCTCTCAGTACAACCTAAAATTTATAATTATTTATAAAAATGCTTTGTTAGCTTTGCATCAGAATCAACTTCGATATTTTCGTCAGCCGTAACATGACGCAACGTATTTAACGCGGATTCGTCACATTTTCGAAGTTGGGCTAATTTCCGTCGCTTGAGCGCTTACCATTCTTCAAAGTTCTTCTTAGGGCGACCACGTGGAAGAGATGCTTGTTTTTTGTTGTTTGGTGTGTGGAAATGAACATCCTCGGTTGCATTAAGTCAGTCACGGTACCGATTTATCAATTTCGGTTTATTTCTTTTGAGTTGCTTTCCACATTGCAGAAAGTTTCTTACAAGTAAAACACTCGTGTTTGAACTCACTAAGCTGCAGCTTCTCCTTGTTGGAAAGCGTTTGAAGAATTACATTTAGAACTTTTCTGGATTTTCAGAATCGTGCCATCTTCAGAAACACAATATTTAAAAGATGCATTCGAGAGATGGACTGCATTTGCCAATATCCTGAATCAATAGCGTATTTTTTAAAATTAACTGCTATTGTTTGTGTTATTTTAAAAGATTTGTGCATACCGTGATTTGCTGATTATTCTTGGTAAATAGTATAATTTAACCGAATTTAAAGATATTTTGTCAAACACCAAAACAGATAATAATGTCAAACTGTAATCCATGGATTACTACGATTGATAGGTAAAAAAATCAAATTTCATCGATTAAGGCCGCTTTTCGCAAAATTCAAAACAGGCTCGCTAGCCCGGGCGTCAACTTTCGTGAAATCAAGCTGAATTATGCATTAGGTCCTAGGTAACATTAAGAGACTCCTCAACTTTCTCTTTGGTTTCCTACGTGGCTAATGTCCCAACGTAGTTCAAGGTACTTTCAACACACAGTATAGCAATATAAAGCGTAATTAATGATCCAATACGTCAACCACATCAGCAAATCGTTAATAGCACTCACCATTAACGAAAGAGAAGATCGTTGACAGAGAATCTCTGTTACATTTAGGACCTATTTAATTGTTCAGCGAAATAGTAAAAGGAATAAATGGACGAGTGCGACTCTGCATTTGAAATAGATGCTTTGGTAAAAACTCCGCTTCGCAAATCCGTCCAGTCCGAGTGGAGCCCTAAACAATCTATAAGATATGAGACACTTAAACGATCCACATCAAACCATGGCGCAGAAAGGGCGCAGCTAGAACACAGTACACACGTCGAAGTCAATACTCTCCAACGAGGCTTTGTTGAAAATTTTGGTGAGAGGAATCGAGGGGAAAGAGATGTGTATGTCAATTATTTCTGTACATACATTCTAAGAGGAAATGCAACTATTTGATATGAGCCACTACAAATCCAAACCACTAAGCAAACCCGAAGGCGCAGATATGCACAAGCTGGATCTTACTACAAGTTGAAGTCAATACATTTTGGCATGTTCGGATGAAGGGACATGGTGAGGGAATCGAGGGGGGAAGTTGTTTTCACGGTATGCTGAAAAATTCCAATTATTCTCTTTATATGACATCATAAAAACACTATTTTGAGTTAGCATTTCTACTGAACTAAAATCTTTAATATCAACACTGTAGTTGGACATAAAATTTCAAAATTAACTTTATTGAATGCAAATATCCATAAAAATATACATATACTGTTATTTAGAAAAAAGTTTAACTGGCGAATAAATGAGATGTTATATATCACTAATGGTAACATTGAGTTTTGGATACCAATTACTCTCATATACGACCTGGATTTCTGAAAATTACTGAAAGCCACAAACAAATTGGCGTTGAACATTGAAATATACATCTTAAACAAAGCAATGCCGGAGATAGAAACACGTATTCCCTCGAAGTCAATTTTATTATCAGGTCATGGGGAACCACTGTGCAGTGTTGAATATGTTGTACCAGCTGCATCGCGCCAATCTCTTACATTAGAAGGCAGCCACACCAAGGTGATGTAGGCAGCGTGAACTCCACGGAAGTTATTCTTGTATGGTATATAATTTCAGATCATTCATGAAATTGTAGTATTGTATAGTAATTTTGCATCGTGTTATTTCCTCGTGACTATGATAGTGCAAACTGTCTTAATTGTAGCAGGATCAGTTATTACGCAGCCCAAATATAATTGTTATTTTATCGTTTTTTTTTTATTATAACATCCTCACAATATTGTTTATGCTCTTTTCAGCTTTGCATTTGCATCAGTTGTAAAGTTTTGTCCACTAACTCACGTTATGTATTTTAAAAAAGATAATAGTTGCCTTTTACGTTTTAAGAGGGATTATATGCGACCGCTTCTAAAAACAACAGAATTTCTTCGTCCAAAATAATTTAATTAAAAACTCAAATTGGTTAAGATCCTAAATTTCATTGTTTGATACAGACATAGACAATACAAGGTATAGGCCTGTAGGAAAAAATATATTGCTGAATTGTTGAATTTCTTGTCTTCTTATTATTTTGAAGTGATTGAGTTTCCGTTTTTTACAGAGAAATTATTTGCATTATTGTTTGCTTAAATTTATTTATTATTTTGTTAGGCTGCCAGGTGATTAACTCATTTCATTATATCACGTCTTTCGCCATTTTAGGTTTCAATCATTCATATCAAAGAAAATAGTGCGGTTCATTATTGTACACTAGATGTTTCATAACAATAGATCCACTTCTTAAAAAGTCCATATGTTTCAACGAAGAATGAATTCTAGTGTTTCATTTATTCACATCTATCCATTGATATATTCGTGTGAGGGATAGTAATAAAATCTTACCATTTGCTGTTTCATTTTCGATCTGTAAGGAATTGCGCTTCAGTTTTC